>VUQH01041643.1:0-12108 GCA_015106775.1 Etroplus canarensis | reverse complement strand
TAAAAAAACCTCTCAGATCCTTCCTCCAGGATGAGCTGATTTTCTACTGATATTATTCTCACATGGAATACAAGGCCGGGATCCTGAAGCCAGCGCTTTGATCCGTAACAGGGGGAAATCTGTGCGTTCACTGACCTCGTTTATGAATTACCTCCTTTTACTTATCAGAAATGCCATGAGAGCACCTGCTCCTTTCGGTGGATGCAACACAGAAGGTAATTTGGCCGGAGTAATTATGAGATGTCCTCCTTAATTTTATTGCAGTTTATATTCCTCCCCATAAGGGCTTCATATGAGTTTCACACCGCGCCAACCCCGCAATTTTCACTACTCTGTCTGCGCTTTGGTGGAACCCAGGAGGCTTCACACAGACGAGATTTCAAGTTTCGAGCTTCACAGGACTCGTTGGATGAACAACACTCGCAGGGCTGCAACGGGCTTAAGTTTGACTTTCAAAGTAAGTGAAACAAAAACATGGGAATGACTTAACAGACCGAGCTGTTGCAAGAACGTCTTCACCCACACACCGAACCACTCACTAAAAACAGCAGCTATGTAAGAGACAAAGAAAGCCCAAAGTGTCCTTTCCTGCTCATTGCCATTTTTCATACTGGAAGTGGGAAGTCTTCCGGCTGGCCTCGAAGAGATTCTGGTGAACTGTCCAGCGACTCAGGGGAGCAGCTCCCTGTTCACACTGTGAAAGGTGGGGAGCTGCTGACCATGACTGAGGCTACTGTGAGGAGAGGATGGAGCGGGGGATTGACAGATGGATCGGAGCAGCGTCTGCAGTGATGAGGATGTTGTACTGGTCTGTCGTGGTGAAGAGGGAGCTGGGCGCTAAGGCAAAGCTGTCGATTTACCGGTTGATCCACGTTTCTACCCTCACCCACAAACTTTTGAGAATGACCGAAAGAATGAGATGGAGAATACAAGCAGCCGAAATGAGCTTTCTCCACAGGGTTGCTGGACTCACCCTTAGAGATAGGGTGAGGAGCTCAGTCATACGGGAGAGGCCTCCTGGACACCTCTCATTTGAGGTGTTTCGGGCGTGTCCCTCTGGGAGGAGACCCAGGACACACTGGAGAGACTATGTCTCCCAGCTAGCCTGGGAACACCTTGGTATCCCCCCTGAAGGGCTGAAGGAGAAGTCTGGGCTTCTCTGCTTGAACTGCTGCCTCCGTGACCTGGACTCCCGGAAAAATGGTAGATGACGGACGACCATTTTTTATTTGATAGATTTTCTAATAGTTATTTAATTGGAATATCATAGATATACCTTGTGCCACACCTGGTCTAGTTAGGGTTTCTTTGTGTCAAGCCACATTGATTCCCGTCTTGTCTTCTATGCTATGCCATCCTGTGAGAAACTAAGTACACCCTCATTGCTACCATGGTAATTGAGAGGGTAAGTAGCAGCCTGGTGCTCCTAATCAAATGCATGTGATTAATGGATCATCAGCTAGCGTGAGTACCTTTATAAAAACATATGTTTTGGCAGTTTGCAGGTCTGGAGCATTCAGGTTTGTGTTAACACAATGCCATTATCTCCCCAGGAGTGGACATCCAAGCAAATTCACCCCAAAGCCAATTAGCATGTTAAATGTCAAAGTTCATGACATTAAAATTGGAAAAAGACTAAACAAGTATAACTTGCTCAGAAGAGTTGCCAGGAGAAAGCCTCTAATCTCTTTAAAGAATATGGCAGCATGGCTTAGGTTTGCAAAGCTACATCTGAACAAACCACAGGACTTCTGGAATGGTGTCCTTTGGGCAGATGAGATCAAAGCGGAGATGTTTGGCCATAATGCACACCATGTTTGGTGAAAACAATACACAGCATATCAGCACAAATAACTCAAACCAACTGTTACCAACTGATATTTTGAGCTTGTTTTGCAGCTACAGGACATGGGCAACTTGCAGTCACTGAGTCAACCGTAAACTCATCTGCACTCCGAAGTATTCCAGAGTCAAATATGAGGCCAGCTGTTTCACAGCTAAAGCTTTGCCAAAATTGAGTCATGCAACAGGTCAATGATTCCAAGCACAGCAACAAATTTACAACATAACAGATGAAAAAGAAAAGAGCTGAAGTGTTGCAATGGCCCAGTCAAAGTCCAGACCTCAACCCAAACTGAAATGCTAAGATTTTAAGAAAATTTAAGCAATTTTGTAAAGAAGAGTGGGCTAAAATTCCTCCACCACAATGTAGGAGACTGATAAAGTTATACAGAAATCAATTACCTTAAATTATGGCTGCTATAAGATATTTCTACAAGCTGTTGAATCTTGGGGTGTGTTTAGTTTAGTGCATAGAGTCCTGTTAAAAACCTTCTTTTTCATCTGACTATATATAAATTTATAAATATTGACAGTCACTTCATAGTAGCTTAAGAGAGGGATTACATACTGTGTTGTATTGAATTCAGCACGTTCACGACAGTAAAAATAATATAAGGTCTGACATGCTGCTTGGTTTTGGCTTTCTTTCATTAGGATATCCAAAAGAATAAAAAAGACTGGTTTAGAACTTGCCTCATAAGAAGTCCCATTGTATCTATTGTATCTGATTCTTCCCCTTGGTCTTGTGGCATTCCACAGGGCTGAGTTCTGGAACCACAGTTTTTTTTTACTGCTCTTGGGGTGATTATTGGGTTATTAAATGATGTTTATTTGCAGATGATATTCAGCCTTATTTCTCTTTGAAACTATATGAGGCCTATAAGTTATCTGGGGTACTAGAAAGCCTCTCAGGAACTGGAAAGCAGAACATTTTTTACCACTTAATTCATTAATCAATTAGACGGTGAGTGATATGCCTGAAAATACATCTTTCTATGATCAGAAATGGTCTCGGGCCTCTGCCCCCCTCTGTTCATGTCAGTGTGTGTGCAACCTAGGGATTATCTTCAGTCGCTCCCTGTCCTGCAATGTAAAGCAGCTCTCTAAGCCTTCTTTTTTCCACCTAAGGTAATTTAAGAGGAATAGGGACTTCCAGTAGGATCAGTTCTCGAAAATAAAACTGAAAATAAAAACTGTACCGGAAATCAATTTCCTTTTCCAGGCTATCTTCAGTGCTTGCAGTGTGGCTGATAATTTTTAGGGGTCTCTGTATAAGTGATGTTATGTCCACTTGCCTCAGGGGTGCATGCTGGATCTCCTCCATTGTGTCAAAATAGTGATCTGATGAATTTGGCTTTCATTTTTAGGAAGTGACTGACATTACAAAGAGACAAATCTGACAAGTACGGCAGGTGGCACATTATGATTGTGTTGGTTTTGGTAAAAAAAAAAAAAAAAAGAGCTGACAGGAGCTGGCATGCACCATGTTTCAGGTCATTTCTGCTGAATGTTCTCTTTCAGATGCTTCAGGTTATTACAGTAGAATTCTGCAATGACGGTCTCACCCAGGAGGACAAAGTCAAAGTGCACAGCCCTGAAACTGCTGAAAAAACAGGGAGGCTCCTGGTGTTGTTCCTCACCTGACATGCTGCTTTTGGACTTAAAAACTTTAGACTATTCAAATAAAAATGGCTTGTCTGTGGCTTGATATGCAGGTCTCACCACCAGTAATGATTTGACACAAAATCCGGGTCAGTTTTAAAGAGCAGTTTGATGTTTGCTCACTGTGCAAGTTTTAGGAATGTGGTCCAAATGCAGAGTGTACAGTAAAAGTGGCCAGAAGAGGACTTCCAGAGAGAAATCTAAAAATAGCAGTCGCACTGAAAGCAGCCTGGACAAACCAAGGAAGATAACCTTGAACAAGATATTGGCCAAATTTATATCTGTTTACCAGATGTTGTAGGTGTAGATACCATAGCTGCTGTTGTTAAGGGGGTGTTGCACCTGCTAATGCAAGTAAGTCTACTGAGGCAAAAGGTCAATACCCAAGTATAAATTATCATGATTATGAAAAACAGATAATACTGTTTCATAGCACTAACTTTACCTGGTTACTCAGTTCCATCCTACAGTAATAGCTTTGGTTCACAGAGAGCTGACAAAGCATCAAAGGATCTTATTGTTCAAAGGTATCAGTCAGGAGAAGAGGACAAAAATGTCCACAGCATTACATATACCATGGAACACAGTGAAGACAGTCATCACGTAGTGGAGAAAATATGGAACCATCAGTCAGGTTACTGAGAGCTGGATGTCCCTCCAAAACTGATGAATAGGTGAGATGAGAACTGGTCAGGGAGGCTGCCAAGAGGCCTACAGCATCACTGAAGGAGCAGGAGGAGGGAAATACTGATTGTGTAGAACATGTGACAACAATCTCCTGTATTTTTCATGTGTCTGGATTAACAACACCGTGCATCACCAAAACACTACACCCACAGTGACGCATGGTGGTGGCAGCGTCATGCGCTGGGGTTGTTTTTCTTCAGCTGGAGTTGGGGCTTTAGTTAAAGTGGAGGGACTTATGAATAGCTCCAAATATCAGTCAATTTTGGCCCAAAACCTTCAGATGTCTGCTAGAAAGCTGAAGCTGAGGAGGAGCTTCCCCTTTCAGCATCACAATGTCCCCAAAAATACATCCAAATCAACAAAAGAATGGCTTCACCAGAAGAAAAAATAGGTTTTGGAATGGCCCAGCCAGAGCCCAGACCTCAATCCAAATGAAACTCTGTGGGGTGACCTGAAGAGGGCTGTGCACAAGAGACGCCCTCACAGCCTGACAGA
This sequence comes from Etroplus canarensis, assembly GCA_015106775.1. NCBI lineage: Eukaryota > Metazoa > Chordata > Actinopteri > Cichliformes > Cichlidae > Etroplus > Etroplus canarensis. Next base: position 7,422 of record VUQH01041643.1, on the reverse strand, counting down.
TTTGCAGCAGTTTTAAAAGGAAGAGTGGGAAACTACTACCAAGTTAAGATGTGCCATGCTGATAGACTCCTACCCAAAAAGACTGAATGCTGTAAATAAATCTATAGATGCTTTAACAAAGTATTAGTTTTAGGGTGTGTGCACTCATGCTACCAGCTTATTGTACATTTTTCCCCTAACAGATTTATTTCTTTTTCCGTTCAGTTGTACAGGTTATTGGTCGCATTTAGGGTGGAAAAAGTTTGGAAATTATTTATCATGGTCTCATTTCTTTACATCAGAAAAACCTGGGCTTTTAACAGAGGTGTGTTCACTTTTCTGTGGGCCACACATGATCTCCGTTCCATTTTTATCTTCAGTGGTGCACCTCACAAAGCCTGGCCTAGTGGGCTTCTGCAGTTCGTTAAGGTTCAGTTAAATCCAGAGAGATAGGATGGACGCGGGATGTTTAACTGCACACACGTGACTGTTTTTTTTATTTTTGTTACACAACGTGCACTGTAACCCTCAAGGAGTACACAAAGGATACAGAAGATATGAAACCACTTTTTAGTTAAAAAAAACACAAAGCAATTTGAAACATGCAAAGACAGAGCATTCTTAAAATCGCTACAGGCCTGGGAAATGCTTTTGCTGGAAATCATGCACAGAAGGAATGTTTGGCAGGATACAATGCACCATAAAAGCCTTTCAAGGAAAGAGGAAAAAACTCGCTGTCTTATCCAAGCCTCACATTCTTTTGTCCCAGATGGTTCTCCTTAGTGAGTGCCCCGTACACCATGAATCCGGATTGGATGAAATCTCCACAGACCCCACATTTAAAAAAGAAGTGGCTCTTTTGGGGATGCAAACGTCAGCCACTTCTTTTCATTATGATGTGTGGTTGTTGTGGCCTGCTGCACATGGAAACTTTTTTCATCTTGACTCGCTCTCCTCCTTCCAGTGGACAACGCGAGCACTGTTTCTGATTTGTCTTCGCCGAGGAGACAGTAGGCATTTGTTTATGCGCGGTGCCCCGAAGTCGTTTGGAAACCGAAGCTCATCGGGGCTGCTCTGTTATTTGGATCCATCTCACCAAAGGGAGTCTCCCACTTCTTAACTAACGGGGACAGTCTGATCAGCCACAGCAAGTGTTTGTTTTCTTTGCCTGGGCGCAAGAATGTGGACTGAATAAGTTAGCTTCACGCTTTCCAAAAACATTTAAACCAAACACCCAACAAACAAAAACAAATATGGTTTATTCTGGAGAAAGTTTCATCTCGTTATCCTGCTGGATCATCACTCTAACTTGGAATGATGAAGTGTCTGTGCGTCCTATGGCTGCCCCCCCCCCCTTAAATTCTTCAAATAGAAGAGAGATGAAGAAATGGCTGATATTTATAATCAGTCCAGACTGTGGTCTTCCCTCAGCTCCATTTGCTATGTCAGTCTTTCCAAGTACGGCAAACTCACGACTATCAGATGTCTTTACACCCCTGTTTGTTGGAATAACTGGGTCCAAACACATTGTAACACTCTGAACAGACCACACAGCTGTCTATAGTGGCTTGCATAAGGACCCCCGCCCCTCCCAACCTGTTATTTAAATTGATTTTTGGGGGGATTTTATGTAATGGACCTACACAAAATAGTCCTAATTGGTGAAGTGCAATGAAATATGTATTCACCCTCTTAACATCAGTACTTTGTAGAGCCACCTTTTGCAGCAGCTACAGCTGCAGGTCTCTTAGGGTATGTCGCTATGAGCTTGGTACATCCAGCCACTGGAATTTTTGTTCATTCTTCAAAACTAAACTGCTCCAGCTCCTTCAGGTTGGATGGGTTCTGCTGGTGTACAGCAATCTTTAAGTCATGCCACAGATTCTCAGTTGGGTTGAGGTCTGGGCTTTGACTAGGCAAATCCAACAGATGAACATGTTTCTCCTTAAGTCACTCCAGTGTTGCCTTAGCAGTAGGCTTGGGGTCATTGTCCTGCTGGAAGGTGGAGCTCCGTCCCACTCCCAAATCCCTGGAAGACCATCCATCATTCCTTCAATTCTTCACTTCCTTGTCCGGTCTGTGAGTTTTGGTGGGCGGCCCTCTCTAGGCAGGCAGGTTGTGGTGTCATATTCTTTCCTTTTTGTGATGATGGATTTAATGGTGCTCTGTGGTATTTTTAAAGTTTCTGATACTTTTTTAAACCCAACTCTAATTTTATACTTCTCCATAACTTTGTCCCCGAGCTGTTTGGAGAGCTCGTTGGTCTTCATGGTGTGTCTTGCTTGGTGGAGCCTCTTGAGTAGTGGTGTTGCAGACTCTGGGGTCTTTCACAACAGGTGTATACATACTTAGATCATGTGACACTTTATTTAACCAATGATGTGACTTTTGAAGGTAACTGGCAGCACCACATCTTATTTAGGGCCTTCATAGCACTTTTCCGTTTTTTATTTATTCAATTTCTTTACAGTTTTTATTTACTTTTTCATTTAACTACACCAATTTGGACTAGTTTGTACAGGTCCGTTGCATAAAATCTAAAAATAAATCTATTTAAATTACAGGTTTGAATGCAAAAAATAGAAAAAACGCCACAGGAGGCGTAAGAGCAGAAGAAAAACTAAAACATTCTCTCTGTCTTAATGGTGCAACCCAAGTTCAACTGGTATTATTGGGCCAAATTTATAAAACAGTCACCAGAGTTCATATAATCTGCCCCGACATGTTTGGAGTGAACACACCCTCAGAGTACAGGCCTTCTCCTGGAAAAGAATGTCAGGTTCAGGCATGCCTGGAAAACAGCATGCACGCGCAATACTTTTTATTTTACCTATGCTGACTGACTGACTGTTGTTGTTTTGAGTCATTAACTGACACCAAGATTCTCACAATCAGCCACATTTTCATTTAAGCAAGTCAGACAAAATTCAAGTCAGAAACTTTTTTCTCTTGGTTTACACCCCCGCTGACTAAACCCAGCGTTAGTTCAGCCAGGCCACGGAAGCAACATGTCAGCATGTCCCAATCGCTTTGTAACGCACCTCCACCTCAGCTCCTTCTTTCATGATGTTTCTGACTTAATCCATGTTATATCTAGGGTGCATTCAATACCTAACATTGATGTCCCTTTTTTGCGACATTTTCTGAAATAATCCGCAAAAAGTAAACCTTAAAATGTATGCCTGATAAAAGTAAAAGCCACCGTTGCACACCAGGCCAGGCAATTTGATACACTCACTTCGTGCTAATATCAAACAGTATGGGAGGAAGTACACTTTCTAGCAGACAGCTGCAATTTCAGGCAGACGGACACAGGGTTAATCAGACTTTCGATAAAAACTGGTCCAATATACTTGGGTGAGAGTGTTTGGGAATCAGTTCTTAAAGGATCTTTGGTGGACAGCCAAGCTCTCTGACCTGGTTTGATGTCAGGGCAAGATACCCCATGCCAATCCGCCCACTGTTCATTTTGTCTTAGTGAATCTTCAGAGCTTCTGACATGGATGTAGATGGTGCTGGACTGAAGGGACTGCAATCTCATCCTCTAGATCTGGGAAAAGAGGAAGTTGGTATCCTAGATAGGACTCCAGAGGAGACGGACCTGTGGCAGAAGAGGCCATTGTATTATGGGCATATTCAATTAGTGGCAGGTTAAGTACTGCAAGAGGCAGGTTAGTGGTTGTTATACAGTGTAAAGCAGCTTCCAGTTCCTGATCTATTCTTTCAGTTTGACCATTAGATTGCAGGTGATAACCAGAGGTCAGGCTAACATTTGCACCAAGACCTGTCTAAAAAGTCTTACAAACTTGGGAGATGAACTAGACCCCTGGTCCAAGTCTACATCCAAAGGTATCCCATTGAGCCTGAAAACATGTTGGTTGGGAGGGCCGTCTCCCCTGTCTGGTTCATCCAACAAAGCCCAATGGATGGCTGCTTCGATCTCCCATGAGAGCACCCCTACCACACAGGAGGACGGTAAGATGTTCTCTGGGGCTTTAGAATTATCTATAGGAGAGAACTGCCGGGAAAAGGTGTGAGGTTTAATGTTACGGGAGCCAGGCCGGTAGGTGATTGTGAAGTTAAACCTCCCAAAGAAGAGAGCCCACTGGACCCGACATGAGTTTAACCTCTTGGCTGACTAGAGGTAGGCCATGTTTTTTGGTCCATCCACACCACAAACAGCTGTTCTGCTTCCTCCAGCCAGAACCTTCACTCCTCCGGGGCCAGTTTCACTACTAACAGTTCCCAGCATTGCAATTTCGTTCAGCTGGGGAGAGATGGCGACAGAAAAAAAGACCAGGGAGGCATCTTATTTTCACACATCTGAGAGAGTACTGCACCTACTCTGGAGTCTGATGTGTCCACTTCAACAGTGAATTGGCGTGACAAGTCTGGGTGAATCATAACTGGAGCAGAGGTGAACTTCTCCTTGGGGGCAGTGAAGGCAGTGTCAGCAGCTTCGCAGGGTTAAGAGCTGCTACACTGTTTTAGTCACGAATGACCCTTCAATAAAATTTGCAAACCCACTGCAACTGTTTTCTATTTGACGTCATAACCAGGTATTAGATGACCCACCGCAGTACTGAAGGATGCAAACCAGATGGTAGGCGTTGCACAGATCTAGCTTGGAAAAAATCATGGCCTCCTGGAGGGTTCGAAAGCAGAGATGATTAATGGCAGTATCTATCTGTTTTGGATGGTTATATTGTTAAGCCCTCAGTAGTCGTTTCAAGGTTGAAGTATGCCATCTTTCTTTCCCACAAAGAAGAATCCTGCTCCTACGGGAGAAGAAGAGGGTCAAATGATACCAGCAGATAGAGAGTCAGAGATATCTTTCCATAGCTTCACGCTCGGGTCGAGACAGATTGTAAAGTTGACTAGAAGGTAGGAGGGCACCAGGAAGCAGGTCTATTGCACAGTCATACAGGCGATGCAGTGGAAGAGAGAGAGCTCGGCTTTTGCTGAAGACTTCAGCCAGATCATAATATTCAGGAGGAACATAAGTCAGATCAGGTGGTGGAAGCGGTGAATGTTCTACTGAATCTTAAGCTGGTATAGCCAAACTAAGAGAACTAAGAGTCCATTCTAAAATCTTTCCAGCAGACCAGTCAAAACCCAGGTTATGCTTTGCTAACCATGGATATCCTAACGCGAGTGGAGAACGTGACGTATCAAAAAAAAAAGAGTCGAATCTCTTCATGCTGGGGGGGGCTGTGTGGTGAGTGACCTTACTGAGACTCTGATCATTCAGGGCAGTGACTCGGAGTGGCTGAGGGAGAGCTTGAGTAGGAAGGTCTAATTGTAATGGTAGTTTGGAATCAGTGAAACTCTGCTCTGCATCAGAATCCGTAAAAGCCAATAAATCAATGGAATCTTGATTAAAGCACAGCTTAGCAGGAATTGTGAGCTGTGTTAGGGGATTAATTTCAGTCTGACCCACCAATACCCCTGCTTTTTATGGTGGGCCGACTCTTTTGGAAGCAGAGAACATTGAGCCACAAAATGGCCAGCCTGACCACAGTAGAAGCACTGGCTGGCTTGTAGCCTTGTCTGCTCCATCAGCGGAAGGCAGATGTGGCCCAATTGCATGAATTCCAGAGAAGACTCCCGTGACCAGCCTTGTTTTCCTTCTGGGATGGGAGACACCAATACTCCGTGAAGCAGAAGAGGGAGTTGCGAGCGGCGCAGCAAGGCGTTGGCGCTGTAGTTCCACTCGAGCAACAGCCGGTTGTTGATCTTCATGGAGCGAGAACTGGATGAATCCAAAGAGGCAGTTTCATCTCTGATGGCTAACTAATCTTCAAGCTGCTCACTTAAGCTTTCCCGGAAAACCCCTCTTAAAGCCTTGGTGTCCCAGCCGGACTCCACAGCCACAGCGGAGAAGTCGGCAGCATAATCCTCCACACTTTGCTGCACGTGACATAAACTAAGCAAGCAAATAGCTGGGTCATCAGAATCCAAAGAATGATGAAAAACCTCTCTTAACGTCCTCAAACTGCTTTTAAGGAACGTTTCTGTCGGGGGTTAACACTGCTTCAGCGCTCTCCCTGGCAATAGTCCAGGTATAAAGGTTATCTTAGATTGATTTAAGCTGCATGTTCCTGGGCTAGTTGGTCAAACAGTGAATTGCACTGCAACAAAAAACATCTGCATTTCCCTAACTCAGCAGAATAAGGTTCAGGGTGAGGCATAGATACTGTTCTGGAACAGCTGGTGGTTTTTGGCGCCGCAGCAGCGGCAGAGGTAGCATTTACTAGAACAGAGGCTCCAGACCGAGCTGGAAGAGACGTGGTCAAATCCAGAGCTAGTGCTTGTATCATACCTCCAAGTTGGTCTATCTGCTGCTGTGCTGCCTGTTGACAGTCAGTCAGCATTTTTAGGGTGCTTTCATGATGCCCCAGCGTTACGCTTTGGTGAGAGAGAGCCCTTTGGATCGGTTCAGAATCTGCTGGGTCCATAGTGGAAGGAACGTTCTGTCATGGTGAATGGTGTGGACCTCAATGTGGACAAAACACGGGAGTAGAATTAAAGGAGTTCAGTTAAGTGCTACACAATCCGCAAGAAAGGTGCAGGCATGAAGTCACAGTTCAGGGTAAGTGAGTGAAGCTCCAAAACACAAGGTCCAAGGTGGGTTTTAGAAGGTCCAGTAAGTCCCAGTTCCCAGTGGCAGTGAGCAGAGGTCCAGAGTGGGAGTGGGTCAGGCAGTAACTTCAGGTAATCCAGGAGGCGTGGAGAAACTGGAGAGAACAGCAGCATGTTCAGGTGAGTTTTGGCATTCAGCAAGTCCCCTTGTACATGAAACACTGCAGATGTGGCCTGGCGTGCTACAAGGTACGCCGCTAAACGTTCCAGCGGGAGCGTGGGGAAAACTGCTCCACTTAAATATATGTGGTGACGAGGAACAAGCCACAGGTGTGCCCACACCGCCTCAGCCACGCCCACACCTGAGGACTAAGCAGACTCAGTTACTGTCCTCACCCAAGCCAGACGGAGAGAGAAAGAGAGAGATGAATCAGAGGGGAGGAAGGAGAAAAAGGCGAGTCTGAAGGGGGCCACGGCTCCCCGGAGGCCTGCTGGTTCATGGGTGACGCTTACCTCAAGTATCCCTGTTCAGTTAGGATTTGGCAAAAATGGCCTTTCCCGAGGTTATCAGTCATTACACCACTGTTGCTTTTGCCAAACTTACTCATACACGACACATACAATTCCTCCCCACCCGTTGTTTTTGATTACTGTATCTCTTCTGCACCGCCCGCTCCTCTCTCTATCTTCCTCTAGCTGCTCTAAGTAAAGAGGCTGCCATGACAGGCTGCCTGCTTTCAGAAGTCAGGCAGAGAAGAGCTTAACTCTAGGGAGCTCTGGAGATCAAAGAATTTACACACACACACACACACACACACACACACACACACACACACACAAACACACACACACAAATATGTG
>VUQH01041635.1:11724-40208 GCA_015106775.1 Etroplus canarensis | reverse complement strand
AGGAGGAGATGACGGAGACCACAGAGAAGATTCATGGATATAGTAAAGGAGGACATGCAGAGAGTTGGTGTGAGGGAAGAGGATGCAAGGGATAGGATGAGATGAGGCAGATGATCTGCTGTGGCAACCCCTAACTGGAGCAGCCAAAAGAAGAAGAAGTTGTTTTGTGTTAAAACGGTACGAGTGGCTAAACACATGCTTGCATGTACAATACCTTGCTGAGCCTGGATGGTTGGCAGGACACTCTCCAGAACAGTGAGAGACTTTCTGTGGTAATCGGCCTGAGCTTCTAAGAGCTACAGAAACACAAAGAGACATATGAGTAAGCAAAATAAGATGAGCAGTAAAGCACATGACAGCAAAGTAAATAAAATAGCCTGCCAAGTGTCCGTTTCTGAGCAGCCTCTGCAGCTGTGAGCTTTCCCACAGAAATCCAACAACAGTTTTGACTTGCTGACATAATGCACTCACCGTTACAAAATAGTGGGCATAGTCGCCTTCTTTAGAGAAAAAACTGTACATGTCTGCAGCAAGCTGATCCTGTTGAAAAAGGCAAGAAGTTAACAAAGATCATCTCCATCATAGTTTAGTAAACCAAGACACAATAGGCTTTACACAACCATTAACTGGACTAAAGCGGGTCAGGCATCATTGGTCATCTAACCTCTACTTGAGTTATAAATCAGCCTGCTTTGGGCCAAAATGAAGGTGACTGAGAGCAAGAGAACTGGTGAACTGGAAGCACAAGGCTTTGTCCTTCCTGGACAGGAAAACATACCATGTAGTCACTCTACTCTAAAGCTCACCAGTGACTCAGTTCAATAGAAGCAAACAAGCACACACAGAGAGCTGACAGGACATTTTCAGTCATTTGTGTGCGTCAGCAAACTGGCTCAGATGGCCAAAGGGTCTTGGAATGTCCAGTTGTTGCTCTGATGAGTTTCCTCCCAGGCCTATTTCCAGTTTGTTTTACTCAGATCACTTTGACCCAACCCCCCATTCTATTTCTTCAATCAGGCTATGTGACCAGATGTGACCATAAAAAGCATTAAATCCAATCTTAACCATGAAAAACTTGAAATTAATGGAATTGAGTTCCTTTAAATCTGAGGTCATGACATTGGCAATGACATTGCATCAGTGTAATACTGATTGTATATGACGGTTGACATGTCCTGCCATAAACTTCAAGCTATATCTTTGCTTATGAAGGCTTGTGTGTCATTTGTAGGTTGGTTACCTTGCAGAGCTCCACTTTGTTCAAGGCCTCATCCACCTCCTCCTTGAGTAGGTCAGCCTTGGCCGTCAGTGCTTGAGTGTTTGTTCCTGAGATTATTGACTTGGTTGCCTGCAACCATCTAAATTTGGAAAGGAAAAAGGTGGAAAGTAGGAAATGTAGACAACAATTTGAAATCCAGATGTGGGTAGTGTTACAGAGTTAATGTATCTGAATAAAGTATAAAAATTACATTCTTTGGTACTCCGTTAGCAGTTCCAGGTGTTTCAGAATGTATCTCCTCACAAGCAGAACAAAAAAATAATTCAGACTGAGCTGTAAACACACCTTGCTCTGGCAGAATCATAGTCCAGTACCAATTTGGCCAACTGTTTCCGCTGCTTCAGGATGTTAGGGATGTCCACCTACACCAACAGTCATGACACACCAAGCTTAAGAAAGTACAGCCAGGAAGAAAACCTGATAAGCTTTGTCACTGCTTTTCCTACACGCCAATCAGGTGTGGAACAAGCAATCAATAGGAATAATAATCTGTAACTAATAAAGTGGCATTGAGTACATTTAGCCAATTTTCATCTGCTCTTAGGTCCAGATGGCACAAAGTTTCTGACCTCTGCTAACTGGCTGAGTGGATCCAGAACATCCTTCTCTATCTGCAGCTCATGTTGCATCAGTTCTGATGCCAGGCGATTTTCTGCCTCTCCGCACACTTCCATCATTTTCCTGTTGGCATGCACATAAAAGAGAGTAGGGTGTTAAAATAAAAAAAAAACCAAAACAAAACAAAACATAATGTTATACATATATCTCAGTACCACATCAGCACTTTGAAATAAAGATGTGAAGTCCAAGTCTGCAACTGGTGTAATCACACATCTTCGGAAAATGCAATTTACATAACATAGAAGGACAGCAGTCTGTGTAACCAGCTCTTCCCTCTGTCCCCAGCCAACAGCTGAGAACAAAACCAGGTCAATGTGATGTCATCATTTCTAGCTGCCCAAAGCTAGGAGCATACAGTGGCCTAGTGACACCATCTATAATTATGAATGAGAGTTCTGGGCCACAGTTCTTCCAGCTATGAAACCTCCAAGACTTAAAATATAATGAGATAACAATAAAAATGTTGGCACAAATGCATCACATGTGCAGGCAGACTGTCATACTTTCCCTTCCTTATTCTTTCCAGACAGACACATGGCTGCAGAGTAATTTTGTAGGCATTTACTTTCTAGATCCTCAACTACAAACTCTGACTGATCCTGTTTTGTATGCTTGCGTGTCACAATAAAAGATCAGACTGTCATGTAAGGGAACTGCTGAAAGTCCCAGACACAAAAACAAAACTAGGAAGACTGCTCGCCCTAAATGTGAGGCCTCATATTTCACACTCTCCAGGGTGCATCTGCTCTATATAGCAACAGTTGCCCAGAAGGTGCAAATGGTTGTCTGATGTGTCAATCAATCACAAACTCACCCTATCAAGGAGTCTTCTCCCAGCTGGCTTCCGCCTTCCACCATTGCCTGGGATAGTGCTGTGAGAGGAAGCTTTTTCTGTTGTGTATTTAGGTGAAGGGAAAGATACAGTGATTACATAGTGCAAAAAAGTACCCCCTTTATATACATGCTGTGGTCAGACCAATGGAAATTGATCAAGAGCTTTCCATTGACAAGGCTGACTGTAAATTCAGAAAGAGGAAGACAGCTTTTTGAGCAAAGAATCAAAACACAGATGTGGAATGGGATTTAAGATGCAAACTAGGGAAGTGAGACATGTATTAAATGACAGCACCGGAGCTTCTTTAACATACATCTGTGTAAAAACACTGATGCGTGTTGAGCATCCTGTTTTAATCCAGAGATCCCCAAAGACAAGTGTGTCATGCGTAGTGAATAAAGATGACAGATGCTGGAATGGGAAACGGAGCAAGTGTTGTTGAGGATTAGAGAGGTGGAATAAGTGCTTTTACCTGACCATTTCCTGTATAGAGGCGTGGTACGGACTGTGGTGCATATTTTGGGTGGTGTAGGGTAGAAAACAAAAAAACAAAAAACAAAAGAGAGATTAAGAGGACTGTGGTGCCTACTGTGGAAACATTGAAGGTTTTAAACCACAAACAGTGAGAATCCAACCTTGTGTGGGAGGTGATATTAAAAAATGAAGCTACATCCTTGAAGAAATGGTTGATTTAATTAGTTTAATTTAACAAAGGTTTTATGGGCACAAGCTAGGTGCCTTACATGTCTCTTCTCTGCATCTGCACCGATGTGTCCCTGTAGACATGACACCATCCTTTTGTGTGTATTGTGGGACACCACACGCACCAGCTCCATGCGCCGTTCGATCTGTGCACAAGAAAAGACGTGAGAAAAGATCTTAAGCAAATATATTCATGTCCTGCAGCAAACACACGCTTCTTTACTGAGGTAGAAAAAACACATTTACTACAACAAAAAGTAGATACATCCATATTCTCCCACTTATCCAATACAATGTGTCGCAGAGAGGCTTGAGCCTATCCCAGATATCATGGGGCAGGATGTGGAGTACACCCTGGATAGGCTGCCAGTGGCTAACAGAGTGACAGGCACCTCACATTCTCACCTACGGTCAATTTACTTAACCCCGTATGTCTCTGGACTGTGGGCGAAAACCAGAGAACCCAGAGAGAACCCATGCAGGCACGGGAGAAATATACAAACTTGACACAGCCAGTCGGCTGATGGGATTCGAATCCATGACCTTCTTGCGGTGAGGCAACAGTGCCAACCACTGTGCCATTCTAAACGTACATATGAGAGAAAATAAGCAAAATCATAATAGCTATATTACTACTTCTTAATCTCAACAACACAAATAATTTTTCCTTCAAAAACTAATGCAGCAGAGTGCTTTGCTGATGGCTAATGAGGTCTATCTTCAAGCAGAAGTATGATTTGTAGTGATCTTGTCAGAGTCAGGGGTCAAAGTTCAAGCATGATTGATAAGGCTTGTCCATGCAGAACGCTGGAATGTTATCTTTGTGTGTGACTCATCGGAAGTCTCTTTGCAGCAGTGGCCACCGAGCTATGACCCAGTGCAAGGGGGTCTTTGGCTTTAAAAAGGCCTTTCTGATTACACAGGCTTTCTCCTGTTTACTAGAGTGACTCTGTGCTTTTAGGCAGACAAGATATAATACTGTCATTGACTGAAGTTGCAGCAATTCAGACCGACAGACAGAGGCCAACTGAAGCTCTGCAGGGTTACTATTCACTGTCCTTGTCATGGCAGGTGTCTGACTGGAATAGTCAGTGTCAACATTAAGCTGACTGTCAGCAACCCATAAATAGTAGTGGTGACTGCGAGTTACTGTTCAAGCCTACTGGAAAGTCTAGTGAGCGTGGCGTGACAATGCATTAAACCAGTTAAAGTTGGCAACACTTGTGAGAAACTCAAAAGCAACTTAAACCTAACAGAGCAGGTTTCTACCAGAGTGAGAAATCAGAACTCTTTAAATTTCTAAAAGGGATAAACACACACTTATGAGTCACAGCAAACAATGTTCCAAATATAAACAGGAAGAGTGTGATCTACAGTGAAACTCAAGCAGAAACAGAGGGAGACAAATGCAGAGGGAGGATCAACCAAATACCAGCCAATTGTGTTCCAAAAACAGAATGGACTCGGAACTCAGGAACTGCAGACCAGATATCCGTCTCTGTACGCTGCCCCTCTCTTTCCCTCCCGGTGCTCTTACACCCTTGCGTCATTCCTGACCCACAGTGGCCCCCGGCATTCCAAAAACAGCTGGCTTAAATACAATTTAACCAAACACACATACACACTTACATACCCGGGCTAGAGGCTTGGGAACACTGATTAAGACTAAGCTCAGTGAGTACCTGGTACAAAACCATTCGGGGGATTCCCCTCACAGGCCCAAGTTCCTGTGTGGGTGTATGGGAAATGTTTGGATTACACGGCAGGATTCTTTTTCCTCACATTGTCAGAAAAGAGGGCTAGAAAAAGAATAAATTATGCCGAGAAGTCACTGCAGATGAGAAAAGGAGCTGAAAGGCAGCAGGGTGTGCATTTCCTCCTGCCATGCGATGAGGTCAGTACTTGGTCAATCCCATGATGCGTCATAGGCAAGGGATTCCCAATAACAAGGAGGACAGACAGGGAGAAAAAAAGATGGAAAGTGGCTGTGTTTATTTACTGGTTCCTAAGAAAGAACATGCCAACACGTCCAGACAATTCCTGAAAGAGCAAAAATAACATAACATGACTCATTAAGGGTGGAATTATTCAGTTAGCCATGGATGGGAAACAAAATAGTCCTTGTTTACATTACAGATAAATGACAGAAGTGTTAAAGCAGCTGGTTGCAATCTTATTACACTCACAATGCAGTGCCCAAGAAGGTACCCATGTGGCCTGTCTGCTGCTATATATATATATATATATGAGAGACACAGAAATGAGTGGACAAATGGCACAAGAATGCTAGGCAACCATACACAAAATGGCTTTGGATGAACAAGGTGATAAAAAGCCTGACTGCACAGACATGCTTATTTTGAAGCTAATGCAGCAGCTAATGAGCAAAACATAAAGTCAAGTACATAAGTATTTGGACAGTGCCAACATTTTTATAATTTTCCCTCTATACACCTTAAGAGTGGATTTTATTATTAAACAATAAAGGTGTGACTGAATCTTTCAGCATCTAAAACAATGTGTCCATTTCTGGAAAAAAAAGCTTTGGATAGATGAAACCAAGATGAACTTGCACCAGAATGATGGAAAGAGAAAGATACAGAGAATAAAGGGAACAGTCCATGATCTAAAGCATACTACATCATCTGTCAGACACAGCAGAGACATTGTTACGGCGTGGGCATTTATGGCTGCCAATGAAACCAGGTCACTAGTGTTTAATAATGATTGTGTGTTTATTGGTGATTGATTGTGACTGCTGACAGAAGTAGCAGGATAAATTCTGAAGTGTACAGGGCTATACTCCCTGCCCAGATTCAGCCAAATGCTGCAAAATGATTGGACAGTGCAGTACCAATAGATAATGGTCCAAAGCATACTGCAAAAACAACACGAACTTTCCCAAGGCAAAGAATGGGAATATTCACTAACTCACTAACTTGATGTCAACCAAACAGAGCAGCTTTTCAGTTACTGAAGAAAAACTGAAGGCAGAGACCCAAAAACAAGCAACAACTGAGGGCAGATGCATTAAAGGCCTGGCAGAGCATCTAAAGGAAACACAGCATTTGGTGGCATCCATGGGTTCTAGACTTCAAATAGTCTACAACTACAAAGTATTTTAATCCAAGCATTTAAAAAAAATCTTATATTAAAAATATTAATTTGTCTCATTACTGTTGAGCATCTGAAAATACAAGATCATGTATAAACAGTTACTGCTAAACCCTTTGAATTAAAGCTGTAAATCTGGACTTTAATCACAGCTTGACTGGTTTCAAATTCACTGGGGTGGTGTACAGAGTCACAATTGCAAAGAATGCATCAATGTCCAAATACTAATGGACTTGAAACTCAAACTAATCTAAGATCATACTTCCTATTGCCCCTTATTGCCTACAGTACGTACTATTAATTAACTTAAAATATAGACATATTTAATAAAAGTACAGACAAATCAAATACAAATTCAAGGGCAAATAACAGACACACAAAAACAGATTAATAATTAGTAGTGAACATTCTTTTCTAACTAGTTACGTGCGAAGCGAAATTCAGTTTTCTCTAACCAATCACCTTGAGAATACTACCTGCCTCAATCTAACATAGTTTTGAGTCACTGATATGTAGCTATGCAAACATGCAGGTTTCGCCTGTTTTTTTTTTTTTTACGGTGAGGTGAGGCAAAAATAAAAATAACCTACTCAGAAAATTTGCCAGTTCTTCAGTTATCATTACTACTCCTTCTTCCCATCAGGAATGCACTAAACAAACTTATTATATGAAAGGCCAGGCCATTGTGAGACTCAGTCAGGTTAAACTCAATATTTAACTGGAGGCTATTTAAGGGTATACGAATTAAGAGTATCGTGTTATCTTTTCTGGCTGTTTCTCAGTATTGCAGCAGTGGGATTTTGAATGTGTTGCAACTGCTGAAAATGGGGCAGAAAAGTGTGACCACGACAGTCCACACTATAAAAAAAACATGAATAAGAAGTTGTAATTCTTGCTTGGGCACCAAGTCTCTCTTTAGAACGCCTATAAAAAATATTCACCCCCCTTGGATATTTCACCCTTTTATTGCTTTAATAAATGAAATGATGGTCAAAATAATTTGACATGAAAAAAGCTTTTTATTGGCAAATTCTTTTCAAAAAACCCAAAAGTGAAAACAGAGTTTTAAAAACTAATGTCAATTAATTAAAAATATATAGTGTAAAATAAATGTTTGCATAAATAATCACCTCCTTTAAAGGGACTGACCTAATTCAACAGAGGTCTAGCTAGTTGATTCCAGCAGTGTCACAATGAGTGAAATGGAAATCACCTTAGTGCAGCTGATGTGTGTCAAGTGATTGTAGTATAAAAACACCTGTGTCTGGGAGGTCCTGTCTCTGGTTCATCCGTATTCCTCCTACAACTGCAACATGAGGACAAAAGAACACCCCAAGCAATTCAGAGAAAAGACCATTGAAAAGTATATGTCAGGAGAGGGCTACAAAAAGATTTCCAACACTCTGGACATCCCATGGAGTTCAGTCAAATCCACCATTAAGAAATGGAAGGAGCATGGCTCTTGTCTAAATCTGCCTAGAGCTGGTCATCCTCACAAACTGAGTGACCAGGCAAGAAGAAGACTGGTGAGGGAGGTCACCAAGACACATATGACCACTCTGAAGGAATTAAAAGGTTCAGATGGGAGAGACTGTACATACAGCAACTGTTGCCTGGGTTCTTCGCCAATCAAAGCTGTATGGGAAAGTGTCAAAGAGAAAACCATGGTTGAAAAACTAGTATGAAATTCTAGAATTTGCCCAAAGGCATGTGGACAATTGAAAGTCACTTGGAACAAGGTTCTTGGTGTGATGAATCAAAAATTGAGCTTTTTTGCCATCAGACTAGATGCTATGTTTGCCAAACACCAAACACTGCACATCTCAACAAACACATCATCTCCACTGTGAAGAATGGTGGTGGCAGCATCACACTCTGGGGAAGCTTCTCAGCAGCAGGCTCTGGAAGGCTTGTAAAGGTAGAGGGAAATATGAATGCAGAAAAATATCAACAAATCCTGGAGGATCATCTGACTCAAGTCTGCTAGAGAACTACGGCTTGGGAGAAGATTTATATTCCAACAAGACAATGACCTCAAATATACAGCAAAAGCTACAAAGAAATGGTTCAAAGACAACAAGGTGAATGTTCCGGATTGACCAAGTCAAACCCCAAATCTCAATCCAATCAAGAATTTGTTGCTGGACTTGAAAACAAGCTGTTCACACCCAATCCCAGAGCAACCTGACAGAACTAATTAGAAGTTTGTAAAACTCTGCTTTCACTGACATGAAAAAAGCTTTTTTTTTTTGCAAATTCTTGTTGAAAAAAGTCAAAGTATATGGACTCTGATTTCACTTATTAAAGTAATAAAAAGGTCAAACAGCCAAAGGGGGTGAATACTTTTTATAGGCATTGTATAGATATATTTTTAAGGTGCAATAATGAGGATTTTATCACTGCTTTGATGTGGCCAGTCGTACTTTAAATAGATAAAGCTTAAGAAAGTTTCAGTTATTAAATTTCACAAGATACAAAGATCAGCAGCTGAGCTCGGTTTAAAATCATTTGGTGAGACAACTTGACTGGCTTGCAGAGAGCCCTGACCTCAACCCCACTGAACACCTCTGTTATGAATTACAACAGAGACATCAATGTCTACACTCACGAATGCTTTTCTTAACAAATGAGCAAAAATTCTCAAAGAAATACTCCAAAATATTACAGAAAACCTTCTCAGAAGAGTGGAAGCTCTTACTGCTGCAAGGTGGGGACAAACTATATTCATGTCTACAGATTTAGAATAAAAGCTCCTGTAGGTGGCCCACTACTTTTGTCTATATAGTCATAGCTTCTAGTCATGCTTGAAAGTTGCCTGAGAGGGGTGAGCCACTATTAACATGCAACGAATTCACTGCCAAAGGACAGACTAAGTATTTGTTGTTGTAAAAGATATATGGCAGGTGGTATTCAAACCATTCTTAGAAATTATACAATGACACTGACTATAATAAGAAGAGGAGGCTACAGTAAAATACATACAACACAAATTAAATTAAACATCTTCTCAAAAACTATGACCGTATAAAAGTTTCAGGTTTTCAACTTACTAAGGAAAATCAGAATTTGTGTTCCGATACAAGAAATTAAAGCAGCCATCTTAGGAATTAAGGGGGTTGAGTGTCTTTCTCTGAGTGACTAACTCCTTTTTTCCTTATCAGACAGAGCTGTTTCTATGAAGTGAGAAACAGACTACAGTGAAACACAACAGCTGATTTCCAGACAAAGCTAGAACAACTATGTCTTTGAGGAATGGTCAAAATCAATTGTCAGGAAGAAAATAACCTCCTTTTTCCAGTGAAAAACACCTTAAGCACTTAGTCACCACTGTTGTCCACTTGCATTATAGTAAGACAAGCTGGCTTGAAATCTGATGTTCTAGCTGTCTCTCAAATGTGTGTTTGTCCATGTTAGGCTCATTTCATTTCTCTTTCATTTTCGCAGCCATCATCTTAGAAAGGAATGCACTTAAAGTTCTATCAGTGCTGTTTGTTTAAACACCAGCTACAAAAGGGGGATGAATAGAGGGTGTTGAACAACGTGAATTTTCAAGGAGTTACACAAAAGCAGCTGAGTTTCTTTGAACATTTATGACATCTCCCATTCACACATGAAGACAATGTTTACTGCTGGAATGTCTTCGCTGAGCAGCCAGTATTTGGACCCAGCTCCACCTGCTGTCTCCCTCTGATGGCCTCAAAGACAACAAATATTTTCCCCTGGGAAATCCCTGCATTAGTAGTTTCAGCATGCACACTGAGTTCAGAAATGCTATGCATGCACTTTAAAACTCTTTGCAAGTAGCCCCAGGTCACCATATCAACCAAGTACTACTCCAATGCATTAATAAACATTTTTGGTCAGAAAAATTGTTCTACTAAGGGAGATCCACTGCTTTTTGGTTTGCATGAAAACATGCATACTTGCTGGCTTTTACAGTACCCAGTCAAGCCATTTTTTAAGCTAAAATTAAATGTTTTATGCACATTAAAGTTACCACTGCTTCGTTTTCCCCTGCAGCCTATACTGGCCTGTCTCTTTCTAACGTTAAGAAAAGAAGAAAACTTACTAAAAGGCCTTTATAAGGTAATTTTAGGCTAAATAATTGTTACATGAAACAGTAAGAGAGTGGCAAATTATATTAATCTACAGATGATCAGAGTTTTTACAAAGGAAATCCAACATAAATAATCAAATGTGGGTATTGTACAAGTTTTTCATTCCAAGTATAAATGATACCTGTTCTTTCATGATTAACATGCTTGCAAGTAATGCTAACAAGAAGGACTAATGAATTAACTTACCCTAATACAGAATTTCAGTAGTATTAGTAAAATTTATGTGAGTTTATTTATTTATGTGCATGACCATCTTTTTCGAGAGTACCCCAGATTGAAGTCTTGGCTTCAATACACAGTGCATTTTAAAGTCACATTGATTGCTTATTGTGGTACTTGTAAACAGATCATCTTCTTTCGGCTGCTCCCGTTAGGAGTTGCCACAGCGGATCATCTGCCTCCATCTCACTCGATCCCTCGCATCCTTGGCCTTTGGCCAACAGTAGCATAGTTTCCACCAGCACCCTGTTGGCTAATGGCACCGGAGGCGGTCGTTGTTAACCCGGGCCGCGACCGATCCGGTATGGAAGTCGTGTTATGAATCCGCATATTTGATTTGGCAAAGTTTTTATGCCGGATGCCCTTCCTGACGCAACCCTCACCATTTACCCGTGCTTGGGACCGGCACTAGGACTACACTGGCTTGTGGGCCCCTGTGGCTGGTTTGGTACTTGTAAACAGATAACTTTCTAATTATTCGTTTTTACACATATGTAAATACAAATTGATTTCATCCAGAATGGAGAAAAAGACAGACTTAACTATTTTAAGAGCTGGTCAGAGCTCAACAGAGTCTGATTAATGATTTACCTGCAGGAGGTCATCGCTGAGGACTTCTGTTTTCTCTGCTCTGTGGGTGAGAAAAGACAACAGAAAGCACAGATTAGCACTAGCTGACGTCAGCAGATAAGTAGTTTAATGCACTATTCAGTCACTGTACAAAAAAGAAAAAAAAAAAACAGTGCGAGGGAAATAGCAACCCTGAAAGACTAGTTTCTACAATTAGCGTGAAAACCAAAACACTGCCCTGGGCATCTGTGGGAATGCTGCAAGAGTGGGTGGATCTCTTTAGTTTGGGTCCATAGCTCAAGTGGTCAAGCAACAGGTTGGTATGCTAAAGCAAATCAGGTTCCTCTTCAAATGTAACTGTGTGCTTTAACTATTTAAATGATGTTTGCTCAACAAGCTTTGACTTCCTTAAGCAACAGCAGCTCAGACTCAAGACTTCATGTGCTTGCTCCGCCTGAACCTATTCATAGCAAACTAATAGTTGCACTTGAAGAGGTCAGACAGATTAGATTCACTTAAAGAGAGAAGGCTAGGAAACACAGACACACCTCAGCCTGCTTGCCCACTCCTTCACACAGGCTGTAGCAAACTACCTAGTTTGTGGTATACTTGGAAGAGGACACTTTAACACCTGTTGTAATGCTATTTTATTTCCAGGTACAATGGCACATACAACCAATACTTTTGATGTATAAGTGCTGTATTTTAGCCACTGCTTATCTCAGTAAATTTCTAGAAACATGCCAATAAATGGCTGTAAGTAAAGCAAGGAGGTGTGATATTCAGCTGGTCTAACATGAACTACACAGTTAGAGCCAACAAATGGACCTGGGGTATTACACCTCATACCTCTTTCTCTCAAAGTCCTTCATTGTCACAAAACTGTTCCCAAACTGTCACTTTTTTGCACCAATGTATTTGTGCCCAATTATTGTGCACATTTTTCCAAGCACAGGTTCAGTCCTTCAACTGAAGGGACCTGTGGATGGTCATTTGTCAGAATTTTGGGAACCTGGAGCTCTAAACGAAGCCTGGGCCCTCCTCCAAAAACTGTTGTCGATGAACTATAGTAACCTCCTCACAGCTGCTTTCAATTACAACGCAGAGGCAGGGAGCAGGGAGAAACAGACTGATAGACTGACAGAGAAGGGGACCATAGTCTTGGGGTCAGAACGAAAGCCATGTAAATAGTGTGATTTGGGGGGTTGGGGTTTAAATACTCCAAACCAGAATAACTTGGAAGCTGAGATGTATGCAAAGATGTCCTCTGACAGAGAACCACAGTCAAACATCTAATAACCCACAGAAACCTACAGACAAGGATTCTACATAGCTGTGGAAAAACGTGAGCCGCACACACACACAAACACACAAAGAGTGATTATAAAACCACAGTATGGAATCTATGTTTTGGTCTAGTCTACATGCTGAAGAGCTCTTGGTGTGGTCCTGATCTTAAAGCTCTTTATTACAACACTCCTACAGATCACACCCCTCTGCAATTTGTTATAAAGTATTTCTGTAAGCACATAAATAACTTGACTTTCCTGTTTGCTAGTTGACTTAATGTCTACAAGAATTGTAATATATGATATCAGACAGATGCAATCAGATGCATACATCAGCTAGCCAAACCGCTTTATCATTGAATTCAGGTGTTTGATTTATGCCCATTGGCAGAGGTGTATAAAATCAAGCACCTAGCCATGCAGTCTGCCTTTACAAACAGTTGCGAAAAAATGGGCTGTTTCAAAGCACTCACCGAATTCAAGCATGGTACTGTAATAGGATGACGTTGTTGTAACAAATCAGTTTGAGAAATTCCTCCACATAAAGCGCAGTCACCGAGTGCTCAGATGTATAGTGCGTAAAAGTTGCAAACACTCTGCTGACTCAATAACTGCAGAGTTCCAAACCTCTTCTAGCATTAACATCAATACAAAAACTGCACAGTTTTTTTGTGTTGCAGCTTCATGGCATGGGTTTCCATGGCCTAGCAGCTGCAAGCCTTACATCAGCAAACACAATGCCAAGCCTTGGATGGAGTGGTGGGAAGCAAGCCACCCCTGGGCTTTGGAGTAGCGGAAGCCTGTTCTGTGGCATGACCAATCACATTTCTCTATCTGGCAATCTGATGAATAAGTCTGGGTTTGGGGAATTCCAGAAGAATGCAACCTGCCTGACTGCACTGCATCAACTGTACAGTTTGGTGGAGGAGGGATGATGCTATAGAATTTTTTCTGGGATTGGCATTGGCCCTGGCCCATAAGGTCCAGTGAAGGGAAATCTTAATGCTTCAGCTTATCAAGACATTTAGTGGTAACAGTTTGAGGAAGGTCCTTTTCTGTTTCAGCATGACTGTACCCCAGTGCAAAAAGCAAGGTCCATAAAGGCATGGTTGGATGAGTTAGGTGTGGAAAAATTTGACTGGCTTGCAGAGAACCCCAGCAAACAAGTTTGCAAGCCAGGCCAGTTCATCCAGTATCAGAGTCCAAGTCTTGCTTTTCTAGACAAATGGGCAAAAATTCCCACAGACTTACTCCAAAATCTTGTAGAAAGCCTTCTCAGAAGAGTGGAAACTGTTATAGCTGCAAAGGGAGGACCAACTCAAAAGAGGTGATAAAAGCTTCTGTAGGTGCAATGTGTAGGTGGCCCAATACTTTTTCTTCATATAATGCATCTGTGACAGAGTCCATCAGCAACTTTTTCTTGGCACTAAATTAGTGATGGTAAAAATAATTAACTTGTAAAGCACAACTGCTCAATAGCATGATAAGTTGGTGGAGTGGTCCTTTTTTTTTTTTACCTCAAGCAACCTCCAAGGCTGAAAAATGTAGATAACACTTTGCAAAGTATCAAAAACTGCAATTCCTTGTATGGCCATGTGAGGCTGGCTCCAAAAAAGTCTGTTAAAATGCCTAACTAAACAGCATTAAAGACACAGATACAGCCTGGTATAGTAAACAGTTCTGGTCTCCATAGATAGTTTCTAACTTTGTAACAGCTGTATGGTGAATTATTTTTTATAACTCATCCATTTGGGAACTGGTAAGGCAGAGTAATGGTTTACACATTTGCCTTACAAACAAAAGATCACCGGTTTGATTCCAGGTGTGGACACAAGACCCTCTCACTGTTGAGGATTGTGTCAGGAAGGACATCTGGCATAAAACCTTTGCCAAATTACTGATGTGAATTCATCCACTCTGGTGACCCCCTTGAGGAAAATACAAGGGTGCAGCCAAAGGTACCATTTTCATGAAGGCTTAAAGTTAGAGGCATGTTGCGCTAAAGTAATTGTAAAACACTATCAAACCACTGCAGAGCTTATTGAGCAAAGTCAAACTGGTCTATGTGTGTTGTTTACATCCAGAAAAGACACATACTTAGTGTACAAATAGCAAGTTAAAAGGCAAAAAAGTATTTAAGCTATATCATCTGCCTGAATCTTTACTCATTTTTTCCTCTTTAGTTTATATGTGTAAAACAGGTAAAAATCAACAGGAGACAAGTAAGATAAATTAGGTTAAACTTTAAAATAAAAACAATTCATAGTACTTACGCCCAACAATAGGGTCAACTAAGGCCATTCAGGCCATTAGGCTTTAATACACTGGTGGAAACTTTGCATTCACCATTTATATAGAGCCTACGGATGAGCTAGAATAAGAGCTGCACACAGATATTCTTACTGTGTATCACTAATAATGCTGTGCTATAGAGGCCTGGCATTATATGGTCCTTGTTAAGTACTGCAGTACAAGACAGCAGTATGGAAGCCTCTGTCTCTCTGTACAACTTTCTGAGCCAAAAAAAAATGTACTCAAGCAATGCAAGGTAAGCTGGCCATGATGTTTTATTTATTTATTTATTTAATTTCTGGTTTGAAACCAAAATAATAGCGGTGTTAATGTTGTTTGTTTTTCACAATAACTGAGCAAACATGTCTAGAAGTTGGGGTGTTCTAGAAAAAAAGCAACATATAACCCAACATTTCCACAGCATCTCAACAAAAATTGGGAGAAACGCTTTAAAAAACTTTTTTGCCAACACACTGCATAATAAAACTGGCTCCCCACTACCAATATTCATGCGGCTCAAACACATCCACTTTGCATTTGGCCCACTTAATGACATCTGTGATTCATGAGCTGAATCAAAACCAGACTAAACCGTTTACAAGCCAAGAGTAATATGCATGACTGTTATCCCTGAGCTCGACTTCCTAATGCTGATGTGAACAAGGAAACTTGGTGAGGTGTGTTTATGACAAATACTGAGCCAACATGGCTGTAACTGAATAATCAGACCACATGTGAAGACACTCGTATTTAAAGCTCTTCTAAAGCAGTGTGTATAAACAGACGAGAATAGGCTGTGTGCAGCCTGATCAGAGTCCAAACAACAAACAAAACAACAATTGTTTTGCCAGCATCAGCTGACCTACAGCAAATAGAGCTGACCCCAGCATGCCTCACTGAAGCAGCACCCTTTGGAGAAAGTGTGTCAACGGTGTGCTGCATGTGACTTCTTAACAACGAAGAGATCCTCTCTACGCAGCTGTGCTGGCCGCTTGTTCAGAATGGTAACCATGGTGATCTACTATGAAAGTGGAAAGTGAGTAAGTAAAGCCATGAGCACAATACAGTGGCTTTTACTGGCTACTCAACAGAGTCGGTGAGCTCAAGACTGGGAAGGTTCTTCTCTTAGGGCAGCAACAGTTGGCAGCTTGAGACATAAGGTAATGGATACTTGATCCTGATGAAAGGAACTGGGGGCATAATGGACTGACTCGGCTCATGCAGCCCATCTAATGTGGCTGATTATTTGAGCTGTTAAGTTAACATTAGCTCTGGGCAAGATAGAGCATAGGACAGTGGTGAAAAGCGAAGGACTTAAAACCACTGCATGTAGAGACAGCTCAAGATTAAGCAGAATGCATCCTTCCTCACCAGTGTGTATTCAGACAATTAATAACTGTGTAATTAAACAACAGTCCAGTGTATGAAACTGTTAAGGGATGCAAATAACCATTGTCTTCATGATTTATTTAGTCTCAAATATGGCAGAAATTCTCTGAAAAAAAACTCTAGATGGGTTCAAAAAATTATGTAGAGAAACTAACAATAAAATAAGATCTGTGTTAGTTTCCTAATTATGATCACAATATTTCCTCTTTACATGATTTCAGACAACACAAGGTTACCCAATAGTATGTAGTTTTCTGTAACTGGAACTAATGGTGGTGATATTGTTATGACACCATCATTTTGTGTCTTTGAGATTTATCGCTTGGTTTCGAGCAGAAATTGCAAGCAACAGCCGATGCTTAGATGTACAGTATAGCAGTACGACAAAGGCATCCCAGCTGACACACGCCATTGTCCATGCAGGGGAAACGCCTAGAGTCACCTATCTTTGTTAACTACACGGTGACATTTTGTTGATTCCTGTAGGGAGTGTTTCTTTTCAACTTGAGCCTCTCAAGTCAATCAAGGACTTTCAAATACAATAGATGATGAAATTGCATAACACTCAGCTATGTTGTTAGATATGGCATCAAAGAGGATTATATAATAATGTTGCATATAATGCCTTGAATTATTAACAATGGGGGAGGGAAAAAGCTCTGATGAAAACAGTGCAAGAACTGGGGCTCACATTGGAAGAATTTTTCATTGTGTTGACCGCACTCTTGGAAGAACTGAGCTACACAACAGAGCAGCTTAATTAAAAGGGATACAAGAAATTGTGATCAGCTCATCACTGTACTGAGTGACGGACTGCGGCAAACCATCCACCTCTGCAACCTAGGTAATGTCACACACTGGGGCATTAGTGAGTTGAGGTGGCAAGCACTGGGGTGCGTCTACATTCTCAACTTGAAAAACTCCAAACATGTCGAAACTAACAGCTCTGTGTTTACAGGATCATCTATACATTAGCTCCCACATATCAAATTATGTGAAAAAGTAAAATTTCTCATGACTGTATGCAGTCATATGAAAAATTAAGTAAATCCTTAATACTTACATAGGAATTAATAGATTAAGTAGCAGCGAGGTGTTGCTAATCAAATGCACTTGATTAATTTATCTATATCTTATAGGTTCTCTAGAAAAGCAGAAGTTTGGCAGTTTGCTGGTCTGGCACATTCAGGTGTGTGCTGAAACAACGCCACAATCTTCCCAAGAGTGGGTGTCCCTGCAAGTTTACCTCAAAGTCAGACTGCTCAGAGAAATGGCAAAACACCAAAGAGCTACATATCAGACTTTGCAAGTCTCCATTAGCATGTTATAAATGTTAAATTTCATGACGGTACAGTCAGAAAAAAGAATGAACAAGTATGGCTTGTTTGGAAGGGTTGCCAAGAGAAAGTCTATTCTCACTAAAACAAACATGGCAGCACAGCTTGGGTTTGCAACTCATAATCAGAATACTTTATTAATCACTAGGGGAGAAATTAATGAACAAACCACAAGACTTCTGGAACAATGTCCTTCAGACAGAAGAGACCAAAGTGGAGATATAGGGACATAATCTACAGCACCATATTTGGTGAAAACCAAGCACAGCATATCAGCACAAACACCTTGTACCAACTGTCAAGCACGGTAATGAAGGAGTGATGATGCAGGCATGTTTTGTAGCCACAGGACCTGGGCATCTTGCAGTCATTTATTCAACCATGAACTCCTCTGTATACCAAAATATTCTTGAGTCAAATGTGAGGCCACCTGTCCAGCAAGCTAATGCTTACCCAAAAAAGGGTCATGCAACAGGACAATGATCCCAAGCACACCAGAAAAACTACAATAGAAGGGCTGAACAAGAAAAGAATCAAAGTGTTGCAACGGCCCAGCTAAAGTCCAGACCTCAAATGGATTGAAATGCTGTAGTGGGACCTTAAGAGAGCTGTACATAAACAAATGTCCACAAACTTCAATGACAAGAAGCACAGTTGTAAGGAAGAGTGGGTCAAGATTCTTCCACAATGTGAGAGACTGATAAATTCATACAGAAATAAGCTATGAAAAATTAGGGTGGACTTAGTCTTTCACAGGACTGCACAGAGTCCAAAGAAAACTTTCTATTTTACCTGACTGTGTATGGCCTTGTCTGTGGGACGAGGCATTGACAGCCTCTGTGCTGTCAATCTAATTCCTGATATCACAAAAGAACTATTATGCTCAATTCCAGTTCCTTATTGGTATTTCTGGATTATTTAAGAGTACCTCTGCATGAACTACAGTTCAAAATAATCCTTATTTATCTGATACTCTCCCTTGTTCAACTCTCTGAAACGAGCATTTTTGCTCCTCACCCTTTAAGCCAGTTTTCGTCTGACTGGCTGTCACTTGTAAACACAAGGTTTAAACAGCAGGTGGGTGGGCATGCCTGCTTTGTGCCTGAGATGGCCACTTCAGGGATATCTGTCTCATCAATATCATGCAGAGTCAAAAGTAGAAAAATTGTCTGAAGCAGCGCATTTAGAGCAGTCTGAAGCCTAAACTTTTAACTCAAAGCATAGGCTTGCTCATATTCTGATCTCATTATCTGAAACTTTGGTCATACTTAATATAAGGATCATGCATGTTAGGTCCCCATAAAATATAAACTGTACAGTGTAAAATTCTTATCTCATTCCTGGTCTGTAGCGTTTATAGCCTTAACTTCCCTCTTCATAAGTTATCTCCTCTAAAGGTGCCACTATACTAACCTGTCAGAAACACAGACAGAAAGTGGGTCAGCGAGTTCATGAAACCAAACTGAAGTAACTTTCCAAAAGAAGATAAAAATCCCCGCCATGTTCCCTGGCACGAGTCACATGTCGTTTTCTTTCTGCACCTCTGTTTCACTCTCTCACCCAGCATCAATTTTCCAAACTCTCTCTCTCCTTTTTTTTCTAGAGAGCCTGAGCATGTCTCTGGGATGCAGCTTCCTGTTTGTAGAAGGAGGAGGAGAGATTTCCTCAGAGCGGCTGCTTGCTGGACACAGTGTTCTGCCTTTGCACAATCACAGGAACCCAGGGGGGGCCAGCAGAGACGGCCTTTTGCACTCCAAGCTTTTTGCAGACACAAGCAGCCACAAACTTAATGGGCAAAACAGAGTATGCTTGCTTGCTCTAAACCCAACCGCTGACAGATCACTCATTTGAAAGGGCATGTATATGAGTGCACAAGGGATTAACCCCACTTGTGCATACAAAAGAGAGAGCAGCTACAACACGCGTGCACACACACACACACATATATGTCTGTTTTCTGCATTACACTCTCTCCAGTTCTAATTTACTGCTGGTGAGCACAGAGAGGAAATTATGAGTATTCCAGCTACCCTGCTTAACCTGATCCTGAGTTTTGGTTTTAGGAGCAGATTCTCTGTAGGCCTCCGTGACTATGTTGCTGAAGTAAACACAGAATGCACATCAAAATGCCAATTACTCTGTCTAGTATATCTTAGCCAAGTTGCAAACAACCCAGTTTCTGCCAGCCCTGTAACAACTATCAATGCTTTTTCTGGTTATGTGTGATTATTTCAGTTTTCAGTTCATTTATTGCTTACTGTCAATTTATCATTTAGTCTGAAATGTTTAGAGCCCAAAGTAATGTCTATTCCTCTCATGATGGGTCAAAGCAGAAACGTCATGATTTCATGAATAAAAACAGACTGCATGAATTCAAACGTAGCTTACAAAAGCTTGACTTCTATCATGTGTTTCTTTGGGGCTTTATAAAGAGTAGAAATAAGGAGAAATTTGCCTGAGGGTGCAATACCTAAAGCAAATACTTTATCTTGATCAAAAAGGGAATTACTTCTAAGTGTATAATAGTCATCTGTTAGGACATGCCAACAGCGACAGATATAAAGATGCAGATCATTGTATTAAACAGGACAGCACATCTACAACTGAAATTGAAAAGCTTTGGTTTTGGATTGCTGTTTCACTATTTTCTGATGTATATTTCAGATAAAACTGGCTAATCAAATAATTAGTTGCTGCTGCTCTAGATTTGATTTTTCTATGTATATCTCCCATTTAAAAAAAACATCCTTTATCATTAGCTTTGGGTAACAAACTTATCCAAGTCTCCCTTGGCAACTACTGTTTCCAGTCTGTCAGAGGCTTTATCTGGTATTGCACCTGATATCTGCCTAAGCTGCCAAACATGTTTGGCTATAATCTACAATCACAAAGTACAAACCTACACCCAACATCATGAGAACAACTTCCCATGTTGAAAAGATCCTTTGACATGTCTCACCCTCATGCTTTCACAAGGCTGAAGCTATCGATACTTTAGATATCCAGTTACACAGGGACAACATGTGTCATCACATAGCAACATAATGACAGAGACTGACAGGTATACATGCAGGAAAGCAAGTCTTCATTGGTGGAGTTTACACAACTTCAACACTGCTAAATTCCTTGAGATTCAGAGGGAGAATGAAAAGAAGGGGGGGATGAAGGTGGAACAATTTTTTTTCTCCATTTCTCTCATATACACTGCTACAATGATAGATGCTGATATTAAACCAAGTTTCAGAGAATGATGATAGCATATGTGTAAGTATTCCCAATGAGCCCAAGCTCAGGCTTAGAACAGCTTTAAATGCTCAATTTCAGATATTTTTTCTGCTCTTATCTGTGTGTGATGTTAATAAGGGCAGAATTCCCTTATATGGTCATCTGAGGCACACAACTCTGGCTATGAGCACAAGATCCACCCACCTGTTGTTCAAACCTTCTGTTTGCAAGGGGCTGCCAATCAGAAGAATGCTAGTTTTAAAGAGAGAGGAGGGAAGAGGAAGAACTGAAGGACTCTGTTAAAACTCTGGATCATGAAAAGTTACTCTTTTAAAGTCCAAGAATAAAATTTGAGGCATGCACATAAATCCATCACTGTCACATATTCATCTATTTCATACAGTATACACTACTCATAAAAAGTTAAAGGTATTTAGCCTTTGGGTGAAATTTATGGAAAATGCAAAAAGTTCATGCTACAGTGATGATATATTATGAAAATAGGTCATTTAGGTAGATGCATACAATGGTGATTTCCTCATCTCAAACAATTTATTGAAACAAAAGCCAACAACAGTGGTGGGTATACCACAACAAAAAATGTCAGTGTCTCAATAATTCGTCATGTGCCCTGGACTATCAATTACAGCTTGACTTCTGTGACTTTTCCTGTCTCTTTGTAGCGAGCTGTTACAACCTGCTGATGACACTCTAAGCTCAGTGGCCACTTCCCTCCGAAAACATCCTATTTGAAGCCTCAAATGATGAGGTTGATCAATTGTTAGGTGTTGTCTACGTCTTATGATGTCAAAATGTGAACAGCATGATGAAGAGGACTGTTTAAATACCAATTCTAATTGAACCAGAAAATTTAATGGTTGATTCGTCTGATCAAACACCAGTTAAAAATTTTGCTATTAAGCACCTTGTTAGAGAACAGCAAGAAATGCAAAAAGAAACACTGGACAGTTCTACATGGGCATTCAAAAGTGTAAAGAAGGTCAAATTAAGTTCACCTGTAAAGGTTATATTACATTTTAGGTGCATTCTGAAATTTCACCCGAAAACCCAGTATCCTTTACTTTTTTGTGAGTAGTGTAGGTTCAGCAGAGAGCTTCAATCTGATGCCTATACTCAGCTGCACCAGGGTAAATAAGACAAGATATGGACTTGGAAAGAAATGTTTAACCCCTGGTCAGTATAGTGCTCATGATGTGTCAGTCACATGGCTTTATAACGCTTTCAGTTTATAGCATTTTTACAGCTGATATAGTAGGAAACCTAGCATTTTCATGGTTTTTCTTACTATATTTCCATCACTCACTGTAGGATTTGAAAACCTCACCCTCTCCTGCATCTGTATTTCCAAAAACACCCTTTCAAAACTGTATGTCAGCCAAAACCTGTTCAGTCTGTTTAACAGTTGCCAACTATTAAAGGCAAACGACTCATTCGTGAAAGGCTGTCCTAGTTGTCAACGCAGGCTCCACTTATTATATTTTTCAAATTGACTCATGTGACTCTTTTCTTACATCTCACAGCCAGGGCTGCTAGAAAGCAATCTGATGTTAGCTGTCCCGTGGTTAAAAATTAAATCGCACCCACAAGCACTAGGAGTAAAAGAAAGTGTGTTTGCTTGCTTGCTAATAAGCTTTAAGAGTTCAATACTTGCCTGCCAACTGTTTGATTGGCGAGCTGCTTCATCCGATTGAACTGCTTCTTCATTTTCGCTCCCTTGCCAGTCTAGTCGTCCGAAGTTAGGCTTCAAAACCGGGCTTTGGTTTGTCATGAAGTTCACAGGGCCTCTCCCAATTTTCCAAGCTGTCGCTATGACAGGGAAAAACAAGCGAGAGCCATTGAGCTCAAAGCCAATTAAAACTAGTTTGCAGCCTTGCTAGCCCCCTAAGCTAGCCTTTCCCAAGTGGAAATTCTACAGAAAAGTTTCCGCTGAAGGCGACGGCATGATCCGCGAACCTCCCTTTTGGTATATTTGGGTACATTAAAGTCCCAGGGTGACCCGTGACTAACTTTCACTGGCTCCAGCAGCTTTTCATGGCTCCTCTCGGTTGCTGGCTTGCCCGTTAGCCCACGAGCTAACGGCGTAGAGCTGGATAATCCGTCGGCCGCTTTTTCCCAAAGCAGAGCTGATGACTGAGAGCTGTGAGCACCACGGCGGCGGTAGCAGCAGCAGCAGCAGCTCACCTCTGCCACTGCCACCACACACACACACACAGAGCGGCAGGAAGTAACGTTAGAGCACCGCGGCATTTGCCAGGCAGCACCACCTCCCCCTGGACACTGACAGGACAAACCCATGCTGCACTGTTGGGAAAAAACGCCTTACTAAAACAGAGGCACTTTTAGGGGTTTAAATTATTTACACCTGCTGTATTATTTTAAAAAGCACAAAATCGCAAAATAAGCTTAGATCACACAGAAGAGCATGTGTGAGGTCATACACTGATGTTGGATGAGAGGGTCTGGCTCGCAATCTCTGTTCTAGTTCATCCCAAAGGTGTTCGAAGGGGCTGAGGTCAGGGCTCTGCGTGTGCCAGTCAAGTTATTCAACACCAAACTCATTCAACTTTGTGTGCTGAGGTGCAGTCATGCTGGGACAGAAAAGAACCTTCCTCAAATTGTACCCACAATGTTGGACACGGAATTGTCCAAAATTTCTTGGTAAGCTGAAATATCAAGATTTCCTTTCACTGGAACTAACAAGCTCAGACCAAGCCCTGAAAAGCAACCCCACTGTATTATCCCCCCTCCACCAACCTTTACAGTTGACACAGTACAGTCAGGCAGGTAATGTTCTCCTGGCATTCACCAAACCCAGACTTGTCCATCAGACTGCCAGACAGAGAAACATGATACATAACTCCACAGAACAGGCTTTCACAGCTCCAGAGTGCAGGGGCAGCACGCTTTCCACCACTCCATCCAAGGCTTGGTATTGTGCTTCCTGATGTAAGACCTGCATGCAGCTGCTTGGCCATGGAAACCCATGCCATTAAGCTCTTATTTTTTTTTGTTGCTGATGTTAATGCTAGAGGAGGACTCTGCAAATGTCAGCAGGGCGTTGGCAACATTTTATGCTCTGTGTACCTCAGCACACAGTGACCCCCTCTGTAACATTATGTGGTCTGCCACTTCATGGCTGACTTGCTGTGGTTCCTAAATGCTTCCACTTTGCAGTCATACCACTTGCAATTGATTGTGGAATATCTAGGAGTGAAGAAATTTCTCGAACTGACTTGTTGCAGTAGTTGCATCATACTACTCTACCAAATGTACAACTGTACTCCAAAATGTGTATAATCAGAACCAGAATCAGAATACTTTATTAATCCCAGGCAGACTGTATGGCTAGGTGTTTAATTTTATACACCACTGGTGATGGGACTGAATGAAACACTAGAATTCAGTCATTATGAGGTATGGTCTAGTTAGTACTTTTGTCCATGTATATTTAACTTTGTGATCTTATTTGTGATGGCTGATGGGAGAATATTTACCCCTGTATGCTGAGTCATAGTTTTGCTTAGTGTATTTGACCAATGAGTTGTTCCACTATAATAGTAAATATGATTTAAATTTATTGGAAGTGCAGTGAATGTGCTTTCTGGTGAATAAGTTAAAGCTTTTGCAGCTACCATTTAGTCTTTCATCTAACCTTCTGATTGTTTTTGTCATGAGTGAAGTAAACATATTTTTATATTTATTTTTATATTTAAGTTTTTAAAAACAAAACTTGTTGCTTTAGGGAACCACGATTTAGAATGTGTCCAACTTACTATGTCCCTCTAAGGTCAGGCCTTTGCCCCCTCCTGTTTAGCGTGAAGATGCTCACAAATGGCCACATTTTTCACAAGAACAACTTCACTTTATAATTTCTAAAGTGACACACATTTACCTCCCACAGTGACTCCCACATAAACAAAGAAAAAAGAGAGGCAGCAAAGGGCTGCTGCTCTCCTAAAAGACAGGACACTGAAACCAAAAGAACAGGTTGAGAACTTTCAATGAAAAGTTCAGCATTGGGAAGCATGGAAAGAACTGGTTCTTGTTTTCACCTAAAGCAAAACTGCTGCTGGGGACTTTTGATGGGACTTTCTGAATATTAAAAGCTTGTGAGTGAGAAAAGGGAAGAAGATATGTGGCTTTACAGTTGCAGAAGAGGCATTATTTTTTTTTACAAGATTTTAATATTACCTTTCACATGAATGATAACAATGGGAATTCCATTCAAATGATAACAAGACACTCTTTATCTTTTGAATTAGTTAGTTTGGGTTCCTGAGTTTGACATTTTGAAAGCTTTCAAATGTATGTAAAATCCAGCAAGAATTAATTCATGCAAATAATGATAATGTTCTTCCTTAAAAATATAACAAAAGGACTGACAATATAGTGAAAGAGAAGCACTTTACTGGAAGCATTAGTAACACTAAGTCTGGGAACATCCTCTTTGCTATGCAGCAATAAAAAGGCCCTACATTCACCCTTAATGCCATTCAACTCAAGTAACTGACACCAGTGAAATGTTTCCAAGGCTTCTGCAAGAAGCCAAATGCATTATGCTTCTGTGAGATCGAAGATGTTAATGTAAGATAGAAATATACAACTCAGCTGTTTGTTTTTTCGCTTTGAATATCCTCTAATAATATTAGAATGTTTGATGTAAAAGTTACAGCTGCAATTTTTCCTCCTTTACAATCTTAGCACTTGCAAATTTAGGCCATTCAGCTCTTTGTCTCATAGTGGCTGCAGCTTTACATTGTGTTATGAACGCCTGATGATGCATTTACAGCATTTCTGTACTTCCCTCTTAACAATCACCAGGTATGTTTGTAAAATCAGACATTTAGAGGGCCCAGCCTCCAGTCAGAATGTCCTGTAAACATTGTCTTGCAATTAATTATTAATAAGAATAATTATGATTATTGATTAGAATATTTATATGGAACATGCTGGTTGCAAATGTATTCAATGCTTTTTACTCCTGTAATTAGATACACATAATTTAATTTTTAAAAGCAACCTAATTAGTTGGATGATCTGTTGTAGTGTTAGGAATAATTCAGAATCACTAATTTCAATAATAATATTAAAAGTATGCCTGCTTTAAGGTGGAGCCTTTAGTTAATGAAACCTGAGGGAAAGACTCAGTCATAATTACCAGAATTTTCCAAATTAAATTAAAGATCAATTCGTAGCAAAGCAGAAATGAGGAGAAACATGCACAGCATTGTTTCAGTGTCTTCACCACATGGAGGCAGTCCACCAAATCACCAATCAATTAAAGTAGTGTCATTCAGTACAGATACCGGCAAATTATGTCCATACACCGATTTAACAAGCAATACGGGGCATCAGGCAGGCTACCTCTGAGTGAAGAATAGATATGTAGTCTGTCCCCTTAGTATGGAGGCAGCCATCCTATTCAAGCCATGTTTGGAATGATATGAGTCCTGTCCTGAAGTCTATCACTACAGTGAAGTCTATGCAACTAGAGAGAGCTCAAGCATGAAACAATGTCATAAAATAAAAATAAAATAATTTAAAAATAATAAATAATATTACTATTACTATTATTGTTATTTTTATTTTTTAGGGGTGCTAAGATGAAATTTAAGGGTGTTTCAACACCCCTAAAAGGGGTCTAAACTCACCAGTGACAAACACTCCAGCTCAGCCTTTGAAACTGTGGTTATCTTTCTGTGTGGACCTCAGAAAGATGATTATCAAAGCAGCAGGCTCTTCTCTATGGAAATTCAGATGCCCCAAAGATATTTTTTTTATTATCTGAATGATATACAGTTCTGTGCAAAAGTCTCAAGCCACCCCTCAGTTCTTTATATTTTGAATCCAAGTTGTCAAACTACCTTGTAATTTTTCAAAGTAGTCTTAAGCAGTAGTTCTCCAGGCTTTCTCAAGGTCTTTCAGTGTTTTTCTTTAGACACTGGCTGCTTTTTCTCTCATTTTCAGTCCAGTCCTTGTACCTGATCATTTTCACAGGAATGTTTTTTGTTTGTTAAGCCACTTAACACTGACTTATGAATCATTCAAGCAAAAAAACCCAAAACAAAACAAAACAAAAAAAAAAACAAAACAAAACAGGATGAACCAGTGTTGTACCTATGCATCCCAGACAATTTAGCAATGTATCAATTTTAAATTGTATTGTTAAGCACTTTGTTACTGGCAGCCTGTCACAAAAAACATCATTTGTTCCCATTTCTTTAATTGAATCCATTAAAATTGCCACAGATAACACAGTTTGACAGGCATAAAATAGTATTTTTATACCAACAAGGTGATTTTCAAAGAGCTATGAGCCAGAAATTTGGCATGTCTTGGCATGGTCTACAGCATGTAAAAGTCTGAGTAAACTGAACAAGTGGAGGATAAAAGAAGAAGTTGAAGGGCTAAAAAACCATCTGCAGAAGATGTCTGAAAGTCATGTTCTCAAGAGATAGTAAAAAATCTAGCAAAGACCTGACACAGGACCTTAGAGATGCATCTGGCCCTTCAGCTGATCCGATACTAAGAGTGCTATTTGGATATCATTTGGAAAGCATCTGACTGGCAACAGTTCCCTTGTTCAGCATAGGAAATGGTCACAAACACGTGTTCAATGCTGTAAAAGCTGGATAGAAAAATACACAGTATAATACAATTGCTCATGGACTGGCCTCTCCAGAGTCTGGATCTTAACATTATCATCACAGAGAAGAACCCAACCAAAGAAGAGCTTTGGAATGTCCTCCAAGCAGCCTGACAAACTATTCCTGAAGACTGCTTTAAAAATTACAAGAACTCTTTCCTAAGAGAGCGCTGTGTTGAAACTTAAACATCATACCAAATATTGACTTTCAAGCTCATTAGACTTTATACAAACTCTGTTTTTGCCTTATGTGCTGTATTTTAATTTATGTTTGCACATGTTTCAATAAATCTTTCAACCTTTTTTTCCAATTTTCCCAGCAAAATATAACAAGGGGTAGCTCAAGACTTTTGCACAGCAACATAAGGCACCATCAGTGAGTGTAAAGTAGTGAGATTTCCCTCATAATTTGCTTGGAAATGTTCCAGGGATCCATTTATCACATTTTAACTCACAGAGGCTGTCAGAAGAGTCAGAGATGAGTTATGGCAATGGAGTCCATAAATAATGAACAAATGATGCTTTCAGCATTATATTCAGTCAGAAAACGTGAAAGAAAATGTGGGTTACTCCACAAGCGTTCTCTCTGTACTTTGAAACTATTAAATACGCCCATTTCCATCGTGTAGGTGACTAAAGCTTTGAATTCTTTTTGTATTTAGCTGCAAGTTTATTTCACTCTGCTGCACATTACGAATGCCTGTTGGGCTTTTATTCTGAAAAGACAAAGCAAACATACCGGTAGTGTTTAGCTCAACTCCGCGCAGGGTCTAAACAGGCAGCTGAGTATTATTACCTCGTTCAGTGCTTGTTATTTTACCCCCGTT
>VUQH01041630.1:0-13574 GCA_015106775.1 Etroplus canarensis | reverse complement strand
CGGCCATCTGGTCTGGCGGAGGGGTGTGCAGCTGCCTGCTCCCTGGGGGCATGGGGGTGGTCCAGGGTCTGGGATCCTGGGACCCTGGGCCACACCTTATTCTCCATCTTAGTCCTTGAATTGTTTATTCAGCCCTGAGGAGAGGTCTGGGTATTCCTCTCCCCCTCTCTTTGGGTCCCATCCCATGGGGGTGGGATCTTTTCCTGCAGTCCGTGCTGTCCTTCCTTGGGCATTGGTCACATGGCTCCTCCAAGGACACATAGTCAGGGTTGCTGGGGCCCTGTGGCCTGTGTTTTGCTCAGGCTTGAGGTGGTTGGCTTTGGCTGGGCTGGCTGGCTGCAGCTCCTCTCGGGTCTCTCTGTATTCCTTCCTTGAAGTGGACTGGCTGGCTGTCATAGGAGTGTGCAGTTCTGGGTCTCTGATGTTCCATGGAGTCCGTGGATTGCCTCCTGCTGGCTGCTTGGGTCTGGTTGGTGTGGTTGCAGCCTCTCACCTTCATTGTTTTATTAACTACATTCTGTGACAGACACGCACGCCAGCTTTCACACCTACCTACTAACGCAGACCATCGGTTGTCAATGTACACATTTATTGCAGTTGTCTCTTTTGTGTCTCATTGTCTTTGTACTTTTGTTATTTTTCTTTCTTTCCTTTCCCTTCTCTCTTCTTTTCCTCACTTCTTTCTTTCTTTTTTGTCTTCTCCACCTGTCAGTTCCAATAATTTATATTAGCTAACAAGAAAATATGTAACAATTTTCACAAAAAGAGGAGCTTGTTGAGTTCCACTTGGCAAAGCAAACCTGTTCGGCACAGGAAGGTATCAAGAGTATCATGTTGCATGCCAAGTTGCTGGACAGGACAGGTTTAAATTTTAAAAAACCTCACATATAACTGTCACTTCTGTCCATCGAGGACCATGTACCCCCAGTCCTGTAAATGGACCTATGATTCTGTCCGGTTTAGAGGGAAAATTCAGAATTCAATTTAATTGCAGCCATTATGGTCCCAACTCATCCACGTTTGCCTTTTCTCTTTTAGCTTCACTAAGACTTCGCTACTAAAACAAACAGCTCCATAAAGATGACAATACTGTTGATACTCATTGTCAGTAGCAGCATCAGACTAACTTGGGTTCGCTCCTCTACAAGGTCACAGGTACAGCGGTGGTCTGAGTCAATGGGAATGGGTATCTTAGTATTGGCTTTTGACTTGGTGACAGGATTGATCTCCCCTTTTTCTCCTGAAATCCCTAGCTGGACATGTATGGTGATACACAGTTTGTGGATTATGCTGATCTTGAAGGACTTACAGTGGTGACTACTCAACAGTGGTGACAGTAGTCTCTCTCTTCCAGTCTGACATGCCACTGAGACCCCCTTTCCCCAGAAGCAAATAGTCTTTAGCTCACCTTAGGATCATCAATAGGGTACTTCAATATTAACTGCACTTTAACAAGCCATACTGTATTTGTCTGATTTTCCCTTGCACACCAAGAACACATGTAGCCTCCTAAGACCCGAACTCTTGCATGGCATGCTTTTTGGATATGCATATGTGGACGCCAGGTCCTAGGAGGTTAAAAAGATCCTATGGACCAAGCTTGTCATTTTGTGTCACCAGTCTTCCTGATTTGGCTCATTAGCAGTATATAGTATTGTTTAACTTTGGCGTATTTATGTTACATATTTCACTTTTTTGACATAGGGGTTTATATTTTGATCTTCATATTTTCTATCTTTTATATTATATTTATTGGAGCATCTGTAATAGTAGCAATTCTGAGACAATGTTCAAATGTTCCCTCATGCTTCAGTTGATAAGTGTTTTATGACCTTTAAAAATGAGTCCCAGTTAATTTCTATTTGAGCATGATCTGACCAGACAGCAATTTAGCGTGAACCTGAAAGAATTCTTTTCATTCCCTGTGCCATAATTTTATTCTTGGCTTTTACTAGAGTAGCACTGCATGATTCAAATTTCAAAATCATTTTTATTTATCTTATACTGAACCTTCTTGCCATAGCTCCTCAACCTGTCCTTTAAGCCTTTGTTCTGATTGGCTGCCCCTCATAGGTGAGTGGGACTTGTATGCTTGCAGTTAAAACTGTCTGCAATGACCATCTGTTCTCACTGACATCAAACAGCATCAAGGGTAGAACAAACTTGGGTCTAAAACTCAGTGTTTAGAACACTTTAAAGTTTGAGCTTTTGGCTCACAGGGATTACTTGTACACAAACTGATGTCATAATTTGAAACTTTCACCACGTTAAATATGAACATCTACCATTGGAACGATCCAAAGCAAGAAGCCTTGTAGGTAAAATCATCAGAAAACAAATCTTTCTATGTTGATCTGAGAATCCAAAAGTACACAAAATTCTGAAACAAAAGAAGAAACCAAATAAGGGCACAAAAATACAAGGAAAAATTGTTGGGGGGGATTGGGATCATTGTTCTGTTCCATGGCCCAATTAGGGCCAAGCTTTAGCTGTTGGACAGATGGAAATACATTTCACTTTAAAATACTTTGATCAAAAGTCAACATCAAAGTCAACTTTGTAGTCAATACTGCCATATGTACAGGAGATATTCAGGACTGAAATATTGCTTCCCTGACCCGTGGTGTGTAAACAAAAACCTATGTTAAGAATAAATTAAAGATAAAATTATGAGGT
The DNA here is from genome assembly GCA_015106775.1 of Etroplus canarensis. Classification (NCBI taxonomy): domain Eukaryota; kingdom Metazoa; phylum Chordata; class Actinopteri; order Cichliformes; family Cichlidae; genus Etroplus; species Etroplus canarensis. Next base: position 10,898 of record VUQH01041630.1, on the reverse strand, counting down.
ATAGTTATAAATATGAGGTATTAATGTAACACGAAGTATACAAGAATTATTAGATGTCTATATGCATTAGCACAGTCTGTGTAAACGCATGAGGTACATCAGCCACCACAGTCTATGCACAAATATACAACTATACAGAATTATATGCATTAGTTGTGGAAAATATACATTGTAGTGCAAAAAGACATTAGTGTGAGATTAGATGTATAAGAGAGCAGCATTATAGTACATAAACATATACATACATAAAGTGGCTGTGTCATGTGTTGCTGGTTTGCAAGAACCAAATGCAGACAAAGAAGCAGACTGATGAGAATAGAAAGTGAGTCTTTATTTGGCTGTTGCAGCAAACACCAAGTCCAGGAATTTTAAATCCACAGATCAACTTGCACAGGATACTTATGACAGGCAGCGAGAGGCAGATACCCAGACAAAGACTGAGGGAAAGACAGGGCTATATGTACACAGGCTAATGACAAAAAAGGAACAGGAGGGAGGGGAACACAGGTGACAATGATCAGGGACACTTGGAAGAGAGAGACAGGAAGTAAAACTCTAAACACAAGACAATGACTAACAAAGTAAAACAGGAAGTACACAAATAAACTACACACAGACTAGATGCAGGGAAACATCAGGAAGGCAATAAAACCAAACCCAAGAAAACAAACTCATGTAATGAACTCTAAAAATACTAAACTAGAACTCAGAAAATATACTAAAATAAAGAACAGGAAGCACATCTTACCTCAGAATTATAATCCAAGACTAGAATCTAAGAACATGAAACAAACTTAGTTTATAAAGAGATAACAACATCCTATAACAAAACCCACAGACCATGGCAGGCTGCTGCTGGATGTAATAGGATGTGTCTGTGTTTGGATTACACTCCAAACACAGACTACAGAGGGGCGAGAGCTTTACTTCCTGACAGCCTGGTGGATGAAGCTAGTGGAGGTGAGGAGGTTTTGGTACCTTCTCCCTGAGGGCAGAAGGGCTTGAGGAGGACCTGAGGGCTACATTCTGCTTCTTCTTCTTCTTTCGGCTGCTCCCGTTAGGGGTCACCACAGTGGATCATCTGCCTCCATCTCACCCTATCCCTTACATCCTCTTCCTTCACACCAACCCTGTCCACATCCTCCGCTTTGCAAGCTACAGGGTGTTATAAATTTACAGGAGGGAGGGGAGGGAAGCACCAATGATCTTTCCTGCTGCAGAGGAGTTCATGGTCGAATCAGTGACTGCAAGGTGTCCAGCCAAAACCATTAGCTATCCTCTACTGTGCTTGATAGTTGGCATGAAGTGCAAAACACGACGTATCAGCACAAAGGATATTGTTCCACAAGTCTTGTGGTTTGATCAGATGCAAGTTTGCAAACCTAAGCTGTGCTGCCATGCTTTTTAAAGAAAGAAGAGGCTTCCCTCTGGCAGCCCTTCCAAGCAAGCCTTATTCAGTGTTTTTCTAGTTGCGCTGTCAGGAACTTAAAGAGTTACCATCCTACCTGAGGCCTGTAGAATGTGAGATGTTGCTCTTTAGGTTTTTGTAGTTTCTCTGTGCATTGCACGGTCTGACCTTGGGGTGAGCTTGCTGACTTCTGATCTCTCTGTTGGGAACAAGCTCAAACCAGCATGAGCAGAATTGCATTAGCCAGTTATCATGAATGTCAATGCCCTTTTTATTTTCAGTTTGCAGCCCAGCTTTAACCCCAAACCTCATCCGCAGAAGTTCTCCAGGACCAGCTGATGGTAGCAGAAGGAAAGGTCTCTGTCAGTATCACAGTGAGGCGGTAATCAGGCAGAAATCAGAGGCGATCAATAAGAAGATTGCACTGTGTTCCCATCTTGCAACCGTGCAGGATCATCAGGTTGGCGCGATCCATCATGGAGCTGATAGATGTTCAGTGGAAGAGCAGCTGCAACCAGATTAGAGGAACAGCTACAACTTAGCTCTTCAAAGGGTGCTGCTGCTGTAGAATATTTTTATTCTTCCTCCCCTTATTTTTCCCTCACGTAAATCCTCCATCATCCGCTCATTTTTTTTAATCTACCTCCCCTCTCTCCCTCTCTCTTCTTTCTGCTTGACTGGCCAGAGAGCTCCATCATCATCATGCTGCCAGCCCAATTTTTGTTATAAAGGCAATAAATCATTTCAGCTTTCATCTATTGTTATTGATGAACGACCAATTATTTGTCATCTAATACGCTGAAAAACGATGACCCATGCAGACGGATCAACTTCTTTTTCCCCCTTCCTCCACTGGCTGATGTGACACAGGACAGCCATGATGGATTATATCCTTAAACTGTTATTACATGTATAATGTGGCGCTCAAATCCGACATCTCACTTAGTCTGGGTTTCCCCCCTTTAATACTACATCAGTAACATCATAGAATAACAAAGGGAAGATGACAGAAGTCAGAAAGATTCATAAATTTATGCCAGGTAGGAGCCATTTATCCCATAAAACTACAGCCATCAAATGATGGGATCTGCTGTTTTAATTGTCCCTAACTGGTTCTTCACTCAGCTTTCTTTGAGGCAATAGTGTTCCCTTACTGTAAGGCTTTTCAAAACTGACATGTACGGCCAAAGTTATCAAAAATGTCTTTATATATGAGCCTCATTTCCAGAAAAGTTGGCATATTTTCCAAAATGCAACAAAAGCAAAAATCTGTGACGTATTAATTCTCGTGAGCCTTTATTTAACTGACAGGAGCAGGAAGAAGAGATTTTCAGTAGTATTGCTGACCAGCTTCATTGACCTTCGGCCGCTCCCGTGTATTTTCCCCAAGGGATTAATCCACATTGGTAATTTGACAGAGGTTTTATGCTGGATGCCCTTCCTGACGCAACCCTCCATGATGAGATAGGCTTGTGCCCCCACCTGGAATTGAACCAGGGACCTTTCGCTTCTAAGGCGAACGTGTGAACCACTACCCATTGTATTTTATAAATATGCACAAATGTAGAATTTGATGGCTGCAACACATTCAAGAAAAGTGGGGACAGAGGCATGTTTACCACTGTGTTCCATCAACGTTCCTTTTATAAAAACCTTTTGAATCCTTTTGGAACTGAGGATGCCAACTGCTGTAGTTTTGCAATTGGAAATTTTGTCCAGTCTTGATATAACACTTAAGCTGCTCAAAAGTCTGCGGTCCACTGTCTGATTCTCCTCATCAATATGCACCATGCATTTTCAATAGGAAATAGATCTGAACTGGCAGAATGAGGTCTGGTGTTGTCCCTCTGAAATAAGCATAGATGTCCCAGGAAGAGACGTCCCCTTGATGGCAGCATATGTCTCTCAAAAATCCCAATATATGCCTCAGAGTCAATGGCACCTTCACACACATGCAACTCAGTCATGAAGTGGGCACTGATACTACCCCATGCCATCACAGATGCTGGCTTTTTCACCAGTAAATTATCTGGATGATCATTTTAATCTTTAGCACAGAACTCCGTACCATTTATTTCCAAAAACGAGCTGAAATGCGGCACACAGAAAATGGTCCCGCAGTCTTTTGGTCCGTCTGAGATGAGTTCAGAGTTAATTAAGGCTTCCTTCATGCGTAATGCCGTTTCAAGTTGTATTTCTGGATGTAGCAATGGACTGTGTTCAGTGACAGTAGTTTTCTGAAGCACTCCTAAACCCAGGTGGTTATATTTGTCACATTCGCATGATAGTTTCTAGGGCAGAGTCATCTGTGGGCTCAAAGCTCACACACCTTCAGCAGTTCTGACCGTGGTCTTTATGCACTGAGATGTGTCTGAATTCTCTAAATGTTTTCACAATATTCTGCACTGTAGATGTTGAAAGACATAAAATCTCTGCAGTTGTGCATTGAGAAATGTTCCTTTTGAACTGAAAAACAGTTGACTCACAGATTTTGGCACAAAGGGGCGAGCCACGACCCATCTTTGCTTGCAAAGACTGAGCCTATGATGGATGCTACTTTTATACCCAATCGTGATACCTCGCCTGCTCCATGTGGAGTCTTCCTTGTCTTCATGTTACATGAATAGTCTGTGCACTTTTCAATCTTATTTTAACAATGTTTCAACTTCTGTTGAGTGTGTTGCAGCCATCAAAAGTGTGTACATTTACAAAATAAAATTAAGTTGCTCAGCATGTCTACTGAGTAACTTTTCTTTGTACTACAGAGTGCACTGCACTCATGTCATTCATTCACAGTTCTTATCATGCTGTGACAAAGCACAGCAGAATCAAGATTGCACCTCTCTTTCTATTTCACCTTTTTCTGTTCATATAAAAATATTAGAACAAGACTCCAGGCAGACACAGATAACAAAAAGTTAGCCTTTCTTTGGTCAGGAAAGTCTAAAAAGGAACAAAAAGAAATCCAAATTCTCATGGTCTCCTGGTCCCTGGGTCTTGACCTGCATCTCTCTCATTCTGCTTTGGGATTTTGGGCTGGGTCATTAACCTTATCCTTAGTCTACAGGTGTGGGTTGTGGCTGGGCAGAGTTGAGGCTGCGCACCTGGTGCTCTTCACCATCACCACCCTTTTTAAGCCCTGCAGTTCCCTCTGGACTCTGCCGGAACGTAGTTCCTACTCATGTAGTAAGCCTGGCTGCTGTACTGTACAAGCTAAGCTCATGTTTTTGACTGCTGACCAACTTTTCCTTGTCGCATTTAGACCCTGGTTCATTCCCTGGATTACGTGCTCCTCTCTCGCACCTGCAGACCTTTGGATTACTCTCTGGAATGAGCTTGAGGACCCCAGTCAAGCCTGTGCACTCTTTTATGCCAGCTCAATCCCCCTCCAGTCCTCAACAGCCCCCATCTTGCATGGATCACTCCCTTCTCTCAGCACCCACTGATTCCCCCTCTAGAGACTATTCCTTGCCTGGTGGACCGGCATCACTCTTTCATGTCCAGCTCTCTGTAAATAAACTGTTAAACCTTTGCATCTAGTTTATCACCAACATACAAACCCTGACACAAATTCATCACAAAGCTGGCTGACATGACTTTAGCTTCTTTCACCCTTTACACAGTCACAAACTTTTCTTGCTATGAGGAAACAGTCCCATCTACTGCACTAACCTGTCACCTCTACATGAATCACCAACATCGTTTACGAGCATCCATTCATCCATTTTCTTCTGCTTATTCAATTCAGGGTCACAGGGGGCGCTGGAGCCTATCCCAGCTGAAGATCAAAAACGATTTATTTGTCTGCATATTTATACAATTTGCTTTTACCACTGAATAATTAACACACTGTCTTACTGTCTTACAAACAGTAGATATTAAGTTCAAATTCCAGGTTACAGTCACATAAACATCCACCCTGGTAGTATCAAAGCTAGCATATAGATTTTGCTGTCAGTCTGTTACCTCTTCCATTACCCTAACCATATCACGTGTCCTGCACCATAAAATGACACACGGACAGTGTGTATTAGCAGAAGAACATACTTTATTAATCCCCAGGCAGGGGGAATTTCAAACCATATATACACACACACGTTTGCATGCACAACACACAGCAGTGGCGCAGTCTCATTTTCACATCAGGGGGTTGCCGGTTCAAGACCCACGTGTACCTGGTTTTGGAGGCCAACTCAAGACACACTTATTTGAGACCCCGTTCTGGACCCCTGGAGGTGGATTGGAGGCTGGAGAGGCGTCGGCTACTCCCCCCTGAGCACTGCCGAGGTGCCCTCCAGCAAGGCGCCAAACCCATACGTTGCTCTCGCTTGTGCCTGTGATTGGCAGCTTTTGTTCACTCCCCTCTTTCACTGCACATTTAGTGGCCTCCTGCATGTATAGTGTGTAAACAACATGAGAGTGCTTTTGTGAATTGTAGTCTTCCTATACAGTAATTATTGCAGTATCTTTTCTTTTCTTCTTCTTCTAGAACCACAAACATGCAGTGCTGAAAACGGTGCAGAACAAGGCAGCCCATTACAGGTGCCAAGTAGCACAGTGGAGGGGTTCGGTTCCTTGCTCAAGGGCACCTTGGCACTGCTAAGGAGAGGGTGAGCTGCCACCTTCTCTGGTCTGGTCTCCGGTCAGTCCACCACCATATGCACTAGTCCAGTGCAGGGTCTTGAACTGGTAGGTCCCAAATAGGCCACCAGGTCCAGGTCAGTCTGTGACCGGCGGCCTCAGTCTGTCTGGTTCCCAACCAGGTCCCCCGACGGGCTGTGCCGCTGCCGCCCCAAACATACACATTTGCAAAACATGTCAGAATCAACATGCTATTTATATGCATTTCCATGATATCATATATAGAGATCCACATCTCAAAATACTGTGCGCCAATGAACCCACACGCCTGACGGTGCTAAAGGCAAAAGCTAAAGGCATTTTGCATACTCAGATTTAGTTGCTTAGAATAACCTTGGGCCAATGTGATCATTAATGAGAGCCAGGTTGTAAGAAACAACATCCTCTGTATATTTTTTTATGAATTTTGTCAATTTGTATGCTGTTGTTTTGCTTTATTAAGCCCCCCAACAAGAGGAGATTTAGTGACATCTTAGTAGTGTAGTGGTTTACACGTTTGTCTTTTAAGCAAAAGGTCCCTGGTTCATTTCCAGGTGGGAACACAAGCCCCTGTTACCATGGAGGGTTGCACCAGGAAGGGCATCCGGCACATAACATCTGCCAAATTGCCGATGCAGATTAAGCCACTGTAGCAACCCCTTGGGGGGAATACAAGGGAGCAGCCAAAGGTGCATTTTTTATTTTTTTTCTTGCTCGTTTTTGCTGACACACTTCTTCATTCCGTGTCGCTTTAAGGAGGGGAAAACAAATCAGCAGCTCTGGGCTTCACCTGCACAGGGTCCATGTATAGACTTAAAGATGTCCTGTAATGTGAGGCTACAGAGCTGACCACACTATTGCTGTAAAAGGAGCAAGAGGAGAGAGGGATCAGCTTCCATATGAGAAGCTCAATCAATTTCGTCCATGTCCCCTCAATCAGACCTCCTCATGAGTTCTATACAAGCTGTTTCTACTAAAGCTTCTGTTACACAGGAGCTCAAATATCCAACCGCTGAGAAATACCACTGCAAAGATGAAGTGGTGAAAGAAGTATTTAGAGCCTTTAATATAAGTGCAAGTCATAATCCTACTGTAATAACAGTATAAAATACACTAAAAGTACCTAGAGTAAAAGTAATCATTGTGCAGACTCATATATAGTATCATATTTGATCATTATTACTGCATCAGCAATATCTATATCACTTTAATGTTGGAGCCAGAGACTACTGAATTACTTCTATAGTGCTAGGTAGTTTTACCTATAATAATACAGCATCATATGCTGTATTTCTGCAGTTATATTTTAAAATTTGCTAAATAGTATAAAGCTTTAAAATAAGGGGTAAGGTGTAAAACTTGCAATATTTGCATCCAATTAGAATTCACCTGGACTGAAGGAACTCACCCTGGGCCTCGTTCTGGGACCTCACTCACTTACAAGGAGACAAAGACTGTTGGGTTTTGCACCTTGCTGTCTGGATTATTCTAACTTTGTAATTTATCAAATTCATCTTTAGCTCTGGTTCTGTGTCTGTCCGCTTTGGGGCCGTCCCTTTCTCCACCGTGACACATCTAATGGTTTTGGGTCCCGCTTTTCACTCCATTACCTTTTTTTTTAATTTAACCTTTTTAGCTCCTTTAAAGATGATGATTTTACATAATTGCCACAAAACATACATAATACAACATTCTGCTGCTTATTTACTTTTACTTAAGTGGGATTTTTCATCCTGGAGTTTAACTTAAAGAACCTGAAAGATTCTCACTGGATAAAAACTGCACCTCAGTACTAATTTCCATTAGCATCTCTCTGTGGTACTGTGCAAAAGTCTTAAGCCACCCCTCATTTCTTCATATTTTGTCAGGGAAGTGGGTACAAGGATTTATTGAAATAGCAAATGCAGTAAATATGGCAAAAACAGAGTCTCTACAATTCTAACGAGCTTGTGCATCAATATTTGGTATGACCACTTTTTCTTCTTCGACACTACCTGAACTCTTTTAGCTAAACTTTCTTGTCATTTCTTCAAGTAGTCTTCAGGAACAGTTCCCCAGGCTTCTTGAAGGACATTCCAAAGCTCTTCTTTGGATTTTAGCTCCTCTTTGTTTTCAAGATGATCCCACACTGCTGCAGTAATGCTGAGGTCCAGGTTTTGGGGAGGCGAATCCCTGACTGATAGTGCTCCATTGTGTGTTTTTCTGTCCAGTTAGGCTTTTACTGTGCTGGCAGTGCGCTTGGGATCATTGTCACGCTGAAAAATGAAGCCACTGGCAGACACTTTCTATGTAGTATTGCATGGTGGATCAAAATTCACCATGGGGGTGGCAATGGCTCAGTGCATCGCAGGACTCATTTGGGACCCAGAGGGTTGCTGAGGGCTGCCAGCTCAAGACCTGCCCGGACCCGGACCCAGTGGCCATCCAAGACCCACCGGCTCAAGATCTCGCCATGGACTAGAGGCCGGAGAGATGACGGCTCACCCACCGAGCATTGTCGAGATGCTTCTGAGCAAGGCACTGGACCCCCTACATTGCCCATTGGCACTTGTAATGGGCAGCCTTACATACCAGCCTCCCTCACTGCATGCTGCATGTCAAAAGTGTGTGCTTATTCTAACAACAAGAGTGCTGGTGATTTGAATTCCCCCATCTAGGGGATGAATAAAGTTTTCTTGTTTGTTTGTTAAATCTGATACATTTTGCATTCATGATTCCATCAAAATTGACGAGATCTTCAACACCGCTGGCTGAAATGCAGCCCCACACAGAGCCTCCACCATGTTTTACAGATGGCTGTAGACACTCATCTCTCCAAAAGACCTGTTGCTACTGATTTTCAGTCCAGTTCTTTTGTATTTGGCATAGCTAAACCTTCTGTCCCCGGTTCCCTTCATTCTCGACAGCCACGCTTCCACTGAGAACATTTCTGATGAAATTTTATTGAGTAGCTGATGGGTCGACTGAAGGGCCAAATGCAGCTCTTAGCAAAAAAAGAAAAAATCCAGCAGACCTGACACAGGACCTATTTTTAAGGACATGATTTCCAGGCACTGTTCAGAGGTCAGTGTTAAGTGGCTTGAAAATGGTCAGGTACAAGGGCTGGACTGAAAAATGGTTGAAAAGGCAGTCAGTGTCCAAAGAAACACTTTAAAAGACCTTCAGAAAGCCTGGAGTGCTATTGCTCAAGACCACTTTAAAGAAAGTCTGGCTCTTTGGAAGCAAAATGAAAAGAAATTTTCACAGTACTGTACAACTATATTCAGTCTGGAAGAAGTTGAACAATAACATAGCTACCCTTGGGATAAACTAGCTGAAAACAAAACTAAGAACAAGAAAAGAGTAAAGCAGTTACAAACTCCATAGCTCCAACACCTCCTTGTTGCATTTAATTTGGCCACCAGATGGCAGTATTCCACAACAATGTTTCTCTTCTTCTTCAGTGCATTTTTTAAAATGCCCTTTTTTTGCTTATTAAATGAAGAAAAATATATACAGCAACTATTATACATATTATCAGGGTAAACTGTTATTTTTCCACATTGTGTTAAAATCATGTTTATCACAGTGTATGTGCAAGAATGTCTTGATGCATTCTGGTGTATTTACCGTTTTCAGCCACCAGGGGGCAGCGTTTGACAATCTATTGTGCCGTTCACGTAGGATAACTGGAAGAATTCTTTACCAGCATCACATGAGGAAAAATTGTAGCTTCAGATTTGCTGTAAAAAGGGCTTTTTGTATAATTTGACCAATTTATTTTAGGCAGAGACACATTATAACTTCCCAACAGACTGTTCAAGTGTCTGAATATGATTAAATTCATTTTATAAAATGTTTCATCGGGTTCATACGCAGCATTTAGTTTTTGAAAAGGGTGGATGAATCATTTTACTGATAAAGGACTTACAGCTTTCTGTCTCCTGTTGCTTCCTAAACCCAAACATGTAGATGTAAATGCGTTCTAACAGAGCGGTGCTTTTATTTTTCTCAAGTGTCCAGAAAAAATTCTCAGTCCCATTTCATTTGTCAAGGGGCTACTTAGGAATGAAAGATGCCCCCCTCCCGCCCTTTTTTTTTCCTCCCAAGGACGAATGAGCTCATGCTGCCTGGCCCTCTGCCTGGATGAGGAGGAAGAGGAGGAGGAGTCGGATGCATTCATCAGGTATATTACATCACTGCGGGCCAATCCGCTGCTCTTTAGCTTTCACAGCAACGTCTGTCACAGAGTTTAACATGTGCGAACTGGCTAGGGAGGAAGAGGGGGAAGAAGGGTCAAAAGGTGAAATCGGGTTCAAAAAAGCATCTAAGAGTCCCTCTGCGACTCCAGAGTTTTAATTTTAATTTTTTTTAATCATTCCTCAATCGGTGACTCATAGAAGACAATCCTACATTTTGAGCAATAAATCTAATATTTATTTATATTCTTTTTGAGCAGAATTTCTTCGACCAGTTGATTCTTCTTCTTCTTCTTCTTTCGGCTGCTCCCATTATGGGTCTGCCTCCATCTCACCCTATCCCTTGGATCCTCTTCCCTCACAACAACCCTCTGCATGTCCTCCTTCACTGCATCCATGAATCTTCTCTGTGGTCTTCCTCTTCTCCTCATGCCTGGCAGCTCCATCTTCAACATCCTTTGTCCAATATACTATCCCTCCTCTGAACATGTCCAAACCATCTCAGCCTTGCCTCTCTGACTTTGTCTCCAAACTTCTTGACCTGAGCTGTCCCTCTGATGTACTCATTTCTAATCCTGTCCATCCTGGTCACTCCCAGGGAAAATCTCAACATCTTCAGTTCTGCCACCTCCAGCTCTGCCTCCTGTCTTTTTGTCAGTGCCACCGTCTCCAAACCATACATCATAGCAGGT
>VUQH01041629.1:0-10142 GCA_015106775.1 Etroplus canarensis | reverse complement strand
TTGAGACAATCCTGTCTCAGAGGTCTACAGACAGTCCTTTGACTTCAGGCTTGATTTGTGCTCTGACATGCACTGTCCACTGTGGGACTTTATATAGACAGGTGTGTCTTTCCATGTCCAATCAACTGAATTCACCACAGGTGGACTCCAATGAAGCTGTAGAAACATCTCAAGGATAATCAGTGGAAACAGGATGAACCTGAGCTTTATTTTGAGCTTCATGACAAAGGCTGTGAACACTTATGTACGTGTGATTTCTTGATTTTTCATTTTTAATAAATTTGCAAAGATTTCAAAACAAGTTTTTTTACATTGTCATTATGGGGTGTTGTGTGTTGACTTTAGAGAGAAAGAATGAATATAATCCTATTTAGAATAAGTCTGTAACACAACAAAATGTGGAAAAAGTGAAGCGCTGTCAATACTTTACGGATGCACTGTATAGTCTGCTAGGTCCATAGCAGGTCGCTAGGGAGTGTTGAGAGAGGACCCAAATGTAGGACTCAGGGACACATAAGGAAAACAAGAGATGAGCTTTAATAGCTATAAAGTCCTTCAAAACAAACAACGTCCATAAAGAAACAAACCAGTAGTGATGGCAAAATTGAAACAGTGTTTCGGTACTTACCAAAACCTATGTGGAACTTTTGATTGGAAACATTGTTCTGAGGTCTGTATCAAGAGGAGGATGTCACGTGACTGTTCCATATCACGTTCCATTACATCACCAGCTGTTTTGAAATGTCTCCGGTGTTTTGCTCCACTTCTGAATTGAAATTCAGTGAAACATCTGAATACACAGGGATCTTGTTATTTTGTTTTAAAAGTTGAAAAGGTAAAAAGGCAAATTCAGTCTGAAATTCCTCATCTCTGTTCAAAACAATTAAACATAGAGAACTTACTGAAAGGGAAAGAGTCTGCATTAAAGCACTTCATGATGTTAGTTCATTTAACCCTTAAGTCCTTGTATTTATGTTCTTTGTACTGTTTCGGTTTTCTGTTATCCAGATTATGCATTCCTGTTCATTACCTTCTGTAGTTCTTAGCATTCTTAGTTCATTTTTTGCCTCAGTCTGTTGTGTTCTATTTTGCTTCCTGTCCTTGATTGTTGTTGCCTGTGTTCCTCTCTCTCATTTTGCTCATTAGTCATTAGTCCTTGTCTATTTATACTCTGTCTCTCCTTAGTTCAGTGTTGCATTGTTAGTCCACGTAAGTCTTCCTTAGTCCATCATAGTGGGTCCTGTGTCTCTGTATGCCTGTGATCATCCCTGTTTCAGAATCTCGTTTGTTTCTCAATTGACTTTTTTACTTGATGAAGAAATTACCAGCAATAAAACTTGCTAACAATAGCGGAAATGGAAAGTTTGAGAGATCAAAACATTTGGAACAACTGATTTGAAAAAATCTTTTGTAACGCTTCAAATATGTAACCACAGTGACATCTGGTGGCCAAATAAGTGTATAATTTTAAATTTTTACACTCAAATGGGAATGTTTTCTTGTGTCTTGTGACTTTTTGTGGTGGTTTGTAGTATTATTTGTATTGAAGGATATTTTATTTTAATCAGTTAACATCTGTAGTGGGTGCTTCTATACATATATGAATGAATTCTTTATTCAGAACTTAAAACAAAACAACACAAAAAACAAAACACATTGAACAGGGATAAGGAATTTCAAAATAACAAGATCCCCGTGTATTCAGGTTTCACTGAATTTCAATTCAGAAGCAGAGCAAAACACCGGAGACATTTCAAAAAAGCTGGTGATGTAATGTAACGTGATATGGAACAGTCACATGACATCCTCCTCTTGATACAGACCTCAGAACAATGTGTCCAATCCAAAGTTCCACATAGGTTTTGGTAAGTACCGAAACACTGTTTCAATTTTGCCATCACTAAAGCCTTTAGTTTAACCCCCTGTGTTCTGGAGTTTGCATTTTGGGTCCAAACCATAACAGACATGAATTTGATAACCTCTAAGAGATTCATTTAACTTTTGTTTAACACAACACGTACTGTTTCCTCACAGCAAGAGGATTTGGGTTCAAATCCATCAGCCTGCCAACTTAGACCCTCCTGTGTGGTGTTTACATGTTTTCCCTGTGCTTGCCTGGGTTCTATCCAGGTGTTCCAGCTTCTTCCCACTGTCCAAAGACATGCAAAGGGGTTAGGTTAACTGGTGATTTTAAACTGACCGTAGGTGTGAATGCTTGTCTGTCTCTCTGTGTTGGCTCTGAGACAGACTGGTGACCTGTCCAGAGTGTACCCCACCTTTCCCCCATTGAAAGCTGGGATAGGCCCCAGCACCCCCCAGGGCCCTGAATTTGATAAGCAGAAGAAAATTGATGAATGGACAACACATTAATATGCTGTGAAGGTTTATTCTTTGCAAATAAAAACTGATACACTCTGTGTTTTAAAGATGTATCTGATGAAGGTGATTTGTTTATTTTTCACCTCCAGAATCATGGCTGACCTAAAAGATGGAGGAGCGACTTTATCCTTCAGCAAGCCCTCAGCTAATAACCAGACTGCAGACAGCTGTTATCTGGTCAAAACATCAGCCCATTCTTTCTTTGTGCTGGTCTACAGTCTGGTGTTTCTGGTAAGATTCAAATCTTCAGATTCTGCTCTGTCGGTCCAAACTGTTTAAAGCTACTTGGTAGAAGGTTCCTGGTGCATATACCAAACTCCTGTCCTGTCCTATACATCCTCGACAGGTGGGTTTACTCCTCAACAGCTTCACCATGAAGTTTTACTTCTGTGGAGCTCAGCAGCAGGTATCCAGCAGCTTGATGGTCTACCTGAAGAACCTGACAGCTGCAGACTTCCTGCTCTGCCTCTGTCTGCCCCTCCGCATCACCTACTATGCCAGCAGCTCCACCACCATCTACCTGATCTACTGCAGTTTTGGCGTCTCTGGCCTCTTCCTCAACATGTACGCCAGCATCCTGTTCATGGGGTACATCGCTGCCAACAGGTAGGAAACTATTGACTTCAGACTGCAGGTCATCACAATAAAAACCAAACTGATGGGATGATATTCATGAACACTGAACTCCTTTTACTAACAACATCCGCACCTTAGAACAGGAACCACTGTGACTGATTGGTGAAGTTATCTACTAGCTCCTTCCTCTCCTCTCCAGATATCTGAAGATTGTCCATCCTTCAGAAACTAACATCCTGCAGACTGTACGAGCCGCCCAGATCATCTCAAAGGTCACCTGGGTTTGTCTTCTTGCCCCTGCAATCATGTACACCAGCCTTTTTTTCATCAAAAAGAAACATCTGACCTCTGATTACGGCCACTGTGATTCCACCTTTACTGCCTCGGTCAGCCTGTTCAATAAAATCCTCCATGCCAGCGCCACCATCATTTTCCTGTTGGTCCTCATATCCCTGGTTTTCTTCTACTACAGTACCTCCCGCAGGGTACTGAGAGCACAGCAGAGGCAGCTGGCCTCCTCTGGATCCAAGAAGCTCATGAAGGCTCGCAGGAACATGTTGGTGCTCATCAGCATCTTCTGTGTTTGCTTTGTTCCCTATCACCTGGTTCGCGTTCCCTACACATTCCTGTGGAGGAGCTGCTCTGTGGGGCAGATATTCTTCTACTTGAAAGAGGTTACTGTCACAGCATCAGTTCTCAACATGTGCCTGGATCCTGTTGTTTACTTCTTCCTCTGTAAAGCTTTTCGGGCCCAGGTGAGCCTGAGGACAGCATCCAGGACTGCACGAGTCAACATCCACCAAGGGAACAGGGAGAGGGAGAGCAGTGAGGAGCAGCTGGACATCGCTACCATGAACACGAGTCAAAGCAGTGGACTGTGAGGAAAAGTTCAACATGCCAAGTCTTCATGAGTTTCCGCTGAGTTTAGACATCAAGATGAGGCTGAACTCATCACATCTATTTTTCTCTTGCTGCATGATACAGATATGTTAGTCCATGTTGAAAATACTCTGCTCAAAAAACTAAAGGAACCCTTTTTAATAAGAGCGCAGCATGAAGTCAGTTAAACTTGTGTGATATTAATGTGGTCAGAAAGTATCAGAGGGGCTGTTCATCATGAAATCAACAACAGGTGACCTAGAGGGGCAATAATGAGACCACCCCAGAACAGGGATGGTTTCACAGGTGGAGGACACTGACATTTTTCCCTCCTCGTCTTTTCTGTTTTTTCACTAGTTTTGCATTTAGCTAGGGTCAGTGTCACTACTGGTAGCATGAGGTCATACCTGGGCCCTACAGAGGTTGCACAGGCAGTCCTACTCCTCCAGGATGGAACATCAATATGTGACATTGCCAGAAGGTTTGCTGTGTCTCCCAGCACATAAGGTCCTTAACCCATCAGCAGGACCACTATCTGCTCCTTTGTGCAAGGAGGAACAGGATGAGCACTGCCAGAGTCCTACAAAATGACCTCCAGCAGGACACTGGTGTGAATGTCTCCAACCAAACAATCAGAAACAGACTTCATGAGCCTAAATCAAGCACATGTGACAGACGTGAAAGGATCTGGAGAAGCTGTGGAGAACATTATGCTGTCTGTAACATAGTGCCTAAATCAAGACCCCAAATTATTCTTAAAAGGGACTTTAAGCATTTCTGTGAGCAAGCCTTCCTTCATGATCTCTAGGACTTTGACTGGAGCAACGTCTTTCTTATTAGTGATGTAGAAATAGCCTGGAAATATTTTAATGATGCTTTATTAATTATCAAAAGTAGACATGCCCCCTTCATAAAGTTAGAGTTAAAGGCCAAAACAATCCATGGTTTACCCCCCAGTTGTCCAGTTTATTTTAAAAAAAAGGGACCTTGCCTGGGCTAAATACAGAAAAACCAAATCAGAAGCTGACTGTCTTATTTTTAGGCAGCTCTGAAATCATTTTTCCTCCTTCATCAGAAAGGCTAAATCAGATTTTTATGTAACCAAAACGAACGCCAACCTAATGATCCCAGGAAATTCTGGAAAATAATTAAATCCTCTTTTGGACTGTAACTACATTGAATTCCCAGCCTGTGTCACTAAAGATTTCCTGACTTCTATTAACAAATTTGATATTTAAATTGTTTTAATGAGTATTTTATTTCTTCAGATTCCTTATTTGACTCTGCGCAGGCAACTGCAACACAGCGTAATGATCAGGAGTCTCACTTTCTACTGACTCAAATCAGCCCTGAGCTCACTCATTTAGTTTTACTCCTTTTGATGTGATAGATGTTCACAGAGCTTTAAAACAACTAGATGTTAACAAATCAGCAGGTCCTGACATGCTTGAACCTTATTTATTAAGCCTGCAGCAGACTTTTTAGCAGAACCGCTAACATACTGTATATTTTTAATCTTATACTTTCCCATAATGTCATTCCTACCATCTGGAAATCTGCCATTGTTGTCCCTTTACTGAAGAGAGGGACCCCTCAGTTCTTAACAATTACATGCCAGTCTCTAAAGTATGTATCTTAGCTAAAGTCCTTGAAAAGATTGTCAGTGAACGACTTAAAGAATTTTTAGATGTAAACAGTATTTTATCTCCTTATCAGTCTGGTTTTAGAAAACAGCACAGCACAATAACAGCTGCTGTTAAGGTTATAAATGATATTATCAAGGCAGTGGATTGCAGGATATATTGTGCAGCCCTTTTTTATTGATTAATCAAAACCCTTTGACACAGTAGACAGTGTTATCTTGGCGGAAAGACTCCGTAATATTGGCTTATCTCATCAAGTTATAGGTTGATTTTTAACTATTTGTCTGGTAGAACTCAAAGTGTCCAGTTTGTGGATGTTCATCTGTCGTCCCTCCTGTGAAAAAGGGTGTACTCCTGGGACCACTGTTGTTTTCAATATATGTTTAAAATCTTTGTGACAACTTGTCTAATGCTACCCACCATTTCTATGCAGATGATACTGTTATCTATTGTTCCTCTTCCTCAGTAATTAAAACTCTGGTATACTTGCAGCCTGCCTTTGATGTTGTGCAGACTCACTTACCTCAACTTGAACTTGTGCTAAATGCAGAGAAATCTAAATATTGTTTTCAAATGGTAAAGAACAAACTTTTAACCTTTTAACTTTTAAAAAGATCTTAACCACTCAAGGGGCTGAAATAGAGTTATTTCTCATTTATATTTTTGTATCATCATTGATCAGAAACTGTCATTCAAAAGCACACATTGAAAACCTTGTCTCCAAGCTGAAGGTCAAATCGGGTTTCTTTTTTAGGACCAAATCCAATTTTTCCATCAAGACAAGTATTTGATATCTGCAACTCCTCTTCTTGGATTATGGTGATTTATTGTTTTTAAATGCCCCTGATCAGTATTTTAAGAAGTTATATGCTGTGTACCACTGTGCTTTATGTTTTATTACTGGCTGTGGAAATTGCAAACATCATTGTATTTTGTATGCTACTGCTAAATGGCCATCTGTTTATGTACACAGGCTTTCGCATTGGTTTTAATTTTATATATAAAACTGTTCTTGGTCTAGCTCCCACTTATCTTTCTACCTATATCTGTAGAAAACAAAATCAATGTGGTCTCCGTGCTCACTGTATCTTACAGATGGTTCCGAGAGTGAGAACAGAACTTCTATTTTTTTTTATTTTTTTTTTGTTAACCCTTGACCTCAACCATCTTTATGCTTTTATTCTGAAAGAATAACTGATACAAATGAAACCATGACTTCTCTATCCCTCAGAGCAAGCCAGTAAGATCCTGCTGATGCTCTTCACTCTGGAGATGTTGATGAAGATGTACGCCTTTGGTCTGCAGATCTATTTCATGGCACTGTTCAACCGCTTTGATTGCTTTGTTGTGTGTGGCGGTATTCTCGAGACATTGCTTGTAGAGTTTGATGTCATCCCGCCCATTGGCATATCTGTGCTGCGCTGCATCCGACTGCTCAGGATATTTAAGATGACTCGGTAATTACTGCCAAAGCTCCTCAAACACCCACCGTGAGAACTGAACCAGAAATTTTCATTTCCTATCTTGACATGCTGATGTGTAGTCACGCTCGCTTGTCATTTTTAGGCACTGGGCTGCCTTGTCTGATCTGGTCACTTCACTGCTCAATTCCATGAAAGCCATCTGCTCCCTTCTGCTCCTGCTCTTCCTCTTTCTCATCATCTTCGCCCTGCTGGGTATGCAGTTATTTGGAGGCAAATTCAACTTTGATGAGACTCAGATGAAGAGAAGTACATTTGACTCATTCCCTCAGGCCCTGCTCACATGTTTTCAGGTGATTTATATCTTCCAAATATCTCTCTCTTGTCCTCACTGTTTATATATCAGCCAGCCTAAGTATGGTATTGATTACATCTCCTACACTCTGCCTGTCTGTGTTTCTCCTCTTGTTCATCTTGGATGGGCTTTTCTTGCAGATCCTCACTGGAGAGGACTGGAATGCTGTTATGTATGACGGCATTATGGCATATGGAGGGCCAATATTTCCTAACATGGTGGTGTGCATTTACTTTGTCATCCTCTTTGTTTGTGGTAACTGTATCCTTTTCCATGAAGTGGTCTTCAACCATGTCTGAACTCTTATTTCGGACCCCAGAGCAGTCTGAACCTTAGTCTTTTATTTCAAAAGGAAATAAACTGTGGCTTCTTAATTTTGTGATCAGACATCCTGCTCAATGTCTTCTTGGCTATCGCTGTGGACAACTTGGCAGGAGGTGGTGGAAAGAAAAAAGTAGAGTAAGTTTGACAGAGACTGTGGATTATTTAAACCGTAGCTGTAGCTACAGTGACACTCAAATTTGTTAATGCTTGTTTTGATGTTTCATGTTTAGCATGATGTCCTTCACCATTTTTTTGAACAAAAGGTGATCATATTTAGACGAGTGGTTAAAGTGCAGAGGCATGGATCAATGCTAATCCCCGCTAAGTAACATACAAATACAATACTAGAATTTCACTCACAAAAACTGAAGCACGAACTTCCTAAATGGGCTGTTAGTACAGTTAACTGCACCTCAACCCCTGTTATTTGTAATTCAGTAAAATGCTCTAAAGTTACTATCAAAAACACAGTAAAGAAGTCCAGTTACTGACTCGCCTTAGCTGAGGTGATGCCTAGCTGACTGTTAGTGGCCTTACACAGTCATTGGTTGGCACCCTGCTTTCACTTGAAGTAGCCATGATCCAGATGGTGAAAGCTACATGTATATATGATAAACAAACAAACAAAATTTAAATAACTGAAATGTACTTTCGGCTGCTCCCTTGTATTCTCCCCAAGAGGTCATCACAGAGGATTAATACGCACTGGTAATTTGGCAGTGGTTTTACAGCAGATGCACTTCCTGACACAACCCTCCATGTTGTCAATTTAAAAAAACGGAGTTATCTTTTTTAAATCACCAAAAAATTGTACCAAACTGAAAATGTTGTATAAAATTGATTATTATATCCCGGAAAAGCAGGGATATTATGGAATCATAATCTTTGGTGTCATTGTGATAGCGCAAAAACTATTTGACGCAGGATTTTGAATTTGGCACACTTCTAGACCTCCATGAGATCTAGAACTGATTAGATTTTCAGCTTGTTTGAAAATGCAGATTGGCCACTAGGTGGCGTTTTCTGTAATTTACTTTTTCACTTTTATCTATATCTCTATGACTAGTCATCTGATCTGCATGAAACGTAAACCAGATTAATCATGGGATCATACATGTTCATAGGAATGCCATGTCACATCTGCGGCCATTGCCGTTTGCCAGTGCCACCGCTGAAATTAGTAAAAAATGCTCATTTTTAGCCATATCTCATTCATCTGCGCTGCAAGTAACAAAAACTATATTGATCATGGGATCATATACTTTCATGCTGCCACTGCAAATCCTTTGTGACAATGCAAAACCCATTTTACACAGGATTTTAAATTTTAGCACAGCAATAGACTTCCATGAGATGAGAAACTGATTAGAGTTTTAGCCATTTTGAAAATACTGATTCACCACTAGGTAGTGTTTTCTGTCAAATTTTTACATTTTTAGCCATATTTCTGTTAACTATTTGTCTGAATGGCATGAAACCAAAACAAATTGATCATGGGATTATAAACGTTCATGGTGACACCATGTCATTTTTGCTGCCATTGCAGTCTCTTGCTGCTGCAGTTGAAAATGGTAAAAAAAAACAAACAAAAAAAACACAAAAACATCAAGGATAATATGGAATCAACTTTGCTGCTGGATCTGTCTGTTCTTAATTATCCAATTTGCATTAAAAAAAAAGATTCATGGACCGTGGCAACTAGCCACACATCCCG
Organism: Etroplus canarensis; assembly: GCA_015106775.1. NCBI lineage: Eukaryota > Metazoa > Chordata > Actinopteri > Cichliformes > Cichlidae > Etroplus > Etroplus canarensis. Next base: position 851 of record VUQH01041629.1, on the reverse strand, counting down.
TCAAGTGGGGTCTGGCCAGGTCAGCATTCAATTTATTTAGGGCTTTTTGGGGCTATACCTTTAGTATGCATGGTGACTGTAGGGAGCTGGCTTTAACTTTTGGAGTTCGACCTCAAATGGCCAACTGAAGAACTGCAGTTTATGTCACTTCTGCACTGAGTATATTATCCAGTCCTACAGGTTGCAGTTTGGTTTGACATATTGGAAGAAAATGTGACATGATTATTACAGATTTTTTTTTAAATTTTTTTTTTTTTTTTGCTGCTTTTACACACAGTACAGAAAAAATGTTAATGTAGTCTGAACAGTAATGTGCTAATATCTGTTTATACAGAGAGAAAAAGGAAGAGGAAGAAGAGTGGGATGAGGATGAAGAGAAAGAGGATGAAGATGCAGGGGTAATTTTTTTTAAACATTTTCTGAATTATATTGAATATGTATAAAAATGAAGTAACACCTGATCTGCTGTCTTGAGTGCAGAACGATGAGGATGACTGGCAGGAAAATGAGGAGCTGAGAGTCATTGAGGGATTGGAGGGTGAGTGTGATAGACATCACGCCCAACAGAGAAACATTAACCATGTTGTCCAACAGTGATTCAAATCATCTTGTTTGTTTACTGTTTGCTGTAGGTGTTGCTCCTTTAAAGCCAGATTTCTCTGGACCCAAAGAAAAGATTGTACCGATACCTGATGGAAGCTCCTTCTTCATTCTTGGAAAGAAAAACTGGTAATTTGAAACAATGGATATAACACACTAACCTGGATTCAAACTGTTCTACTATGGTGTAGGTAGGAAGAGAAATGGAGTAGGGGTCATCTTGAAGGAAGAGTATGTGAAGAGTGTTCTGG
>VUQH01041628.1:0-12199 GCA_015106775.1 Etroplus canarensis | reverse complement strand
TATACATTTTCAATCAAACAACAAAAACTAAACGAGCAAACCCACTCTGGAAACTAACTGAAACTAAACTGAATTCAATATAAAAACTCAAAACAAAATTTAAAAAAACTATTTAGAAAGTACAAAACTATAAAAACTCTGCCAGGAAGGTTAAAAAAGTAGACAGGAGTACTGGTAGTCTAGGGCCACAGCAAAGAGAGAAGAGGCAAAGGAAAAGGAAAAGGATGGAAAGAAGGACTACCTGTACCAACAAGTGAAGAGAGTGAATTCCGTTAGGGGTCACCACGGCACATCATCTGCCTCCATCTCACCATATTCCTTGCATTCTCTTCCCTCACACATGCAGTTCAATTCAATTTTATTTATATAGCACCAATTCACAACAAAAGTTGCCTCAAGGTGCTTTACACTGTAAGGTAAAGATCCTACAGTGTTAGAGAGAAAACCCCAACAATCAGACATGCAGAGGGCATGTCCTCCTTCACTACATCCATCAGCCTTCTCTGTGGTCTTCCTCTTCTCCTCCTGCCTGGCAGCTCCATCTTCAATGTCCTTTGTCCAATATGTCCACTATCCCTCCTCTGAACATGTCCAAACCATCTCAACCTTTCCTCTGACTTTGCCACAGTTCTAAAATGTGTAAATACCGTAGGTAGTTCTGAAGTCATATTCTGCACATTTTCATCTTTTTTCACCATTTTAAATCATATTTTCCTAAACTCAGTTTAAAAACATTCACCTTGTTCAGTAGGTGCCTCCAGACTACCCAGACATAATTACACCCATTAGAAATAAAACAAAATCCATCCACCAAATGAGAAAAATACTTTTTAAACATTCCCCCACCTGTGACTGTTTTCAATTCAAAAAGCGAGTAGAAGCCATCTTTGTTTTCATCCATAAATTGAAGTTCAACTTTTGAAATAATTTTAGTCATCCAGAATACCAGTAAGTGTTTTTAAAGAACCTTCTTGACTTTTCAAACTTCTGGGCTTAATTTTCTCATTAAAACCACTGTTTAGCTCCAACCTACAATGCCAAACACTTCAGTCCCTCAGGCTCTCATAAAGAAATCATGGGAAAATGTGTCAAACTCACCCATCTGAAGGAAAATAATCCAACACAGCCCAAATCAGCAAAAAATCCTGACTTTGTGACTGACAGGTGAAAATTAAAGTTAATTTAAAGACTGCAGAGTTCTTCTTCTCTTACCAGCCGCTCATTAGCAGCACTGAGCTCTGTGCTGCCACTGGTGGTTGGAAGCAATAATGCAACAATACTGTTGAAGGAGCTATTCTGGTGCTAGATCATGTTTTTACCCCAGACAAGTATATTGTGTTTTGGTTTTTGTTTGATAGGATTATGCAAAAACTCACAAATGGATTCATGTGAAAATGTTACCAATGTAGAAGTGTCCTCCAAAAGTCAATCCTTATATGAATCCAGGGTTTTCTGTTTTTTCAGCTTGCTGAACATTCACAGTGTTTTAATTTCTAACAATAAAGAAATACATTTTTTACCTTAGGATATCTGAGGACTCTGGGACTGTCATCTTCTAATTTTAGCCACTCCCTATAGGGGTTGTCCCTGTGAGTTATCTCCCTACATCTCACCCTCTACCTTGGATCCTCTGGTTAAACCATACATCACAGCAGGTCTCACTACCATCTTGTAAACCTTCCGTTTCACTCTTGCTGCTATACTTCTGTCACAAAGCACCCCTGGCACTTGTCTCCACCCTGCCTGCACTCTTTTCTTCACCTCACTTTTGCTCTGTCTGTTGCCTAAACAGGACTGGGCTCAGAGCTGATCCCTGATGTAATCCCATCCCCACCTTGAACCTGTCTGACACTCCTACCACCCACCTCACCACTGTCTCACTGTCCTCATACATGTCCTGCACCACCTTCACATACTTCTCTGCCACTCCTGACTTCCTCATACAATTCCACACTTCCTCTCTTGGCACCCTATCATATGCTTTCTCAAGATCCACAAAGACACAGTGCAACTCCTTCTGACCTTCTCTATACTTCTCAGTCAACACTCTCAAAACAAACATTGCCTCTTTTGTCATTTTTCATCCAGCGGGAACATGGTGACAACTGTTTGGCTCTCCTGTGGTGGTGTTTTTGTTCTCCACTGTAGTGGTTCACATATTCACCCTGCAAGTGAAAGGTCCCTGGTTTGAGTCCAGTTGGGGACACAAGTCCCACCCAGCATCCGGTGTAAAAACTGTGCCAAATTACGAATGTGGATTCATCAAGTGTTGCAACTCCTTGGAGAAAATGCAAGGGAGCAGCCAAAGGGGCTTCTACTGTAAGTGTCATCCTGTCTGTTGGTTCTGCGATGGCAATAATTTTGGTTCTCAAATAGGCACATCTTTGTGGTTTTGGTTCTCCAGCAAGAATATCAGTATTATTATTGGTGAGAATGTGGTTTTATTTCTTAGTTTTGATCACCCTGTGGCAATATACTCACATTTGTTTGGCTCTCCCGTGGGAATGTTTTTGGTTTTCCAGCCTGGGTTTAGATTTTCTGGTTCTCCAGAGGGAATATTTTTGATGCTCCACTGAGAGTATCTCTGAGCAGGAATGACATCATAGTTTTTGAGTTCTCCAGCACGTAAAGGAGTGTATGTTTGATTCTTCAGTGGATCTACATCAGTATATTTTACTTTCACATAAAGAATTGTGCTCATTGGTTCCCTATTGGATATGTGAGTTAATGCATTTGGTTCACCTGCAGGGATTTTGTTTTGTTTCTCATTATCCACAAGTTGTTTCACTTCTCTAATAAGGACTTTATTTTGTTTCTGGTTTTCTAGTTTGAATGTTGCTCTTTTTTGTTTGATGCTTCACTGGAAATGTTCCCTAGTTGCAATATGGTCATGTATTTGGTTCTGCAGATGGGATTTTGTTTTTGCGTGCCATTTTTGGTGGCTATGTCAGTTTGCTTCAGGTTTCTAATAGGGACTTAATTCTGTTAGTGGTTCTCTACTAGGAATATCTTATTTTTTGTTCTTCAGTTGATCATATGTTTAAGGATTGTTGTTTATGTTTTTAGCTCTCCAGTGTCAGTGGGATTGTTGGTTTTACTTCAGCGTATTTCTGGTATTTCACTCTTTGTTCACTCATGGAAATGTCATTATATTTTAGGTTCTCCACTTTAAAAGTCTCTCCGTTATTGTTAATAGTAATCAAGCAGGAATCAAAACCACCTCTTCATATCTCAGAGACTGAGGCTGCAAATGGGACTCAAACCCACAGCCTCCACACTATCGTCTGATAGTCCTGCAGCTGCTTCACTGGCAGCTTTTCAGTCTTTACACCACTGCCTGCTTTCAAACAGCCTTTTAGAAGCGGAGATGTGACTTGATCTCATCACCTCTAAACCTGTCTCCTTTGCTGATTGAGCCATTGAGTCTTCACAGGCGAGAGCTTTTTCAAGTTTTTCCTTTAGATGCTGGCTCTTGATTGTCAAAAGCAAAAGCAGTGTGTCAACTCCAAACACACCACAACTCTGTGCAGCTGCGTACTGCAGTGAGCTAATACTTTGCATAGCCTCAACACTCTTCTCTTAAAGCTTTTCAATATTTCCACTACATGTGAGCTTTGAAAACACACTTGCAAATTAGAAATTTGAAAGGAAACTTGAACCTGTGACCTTGAGTTCTTCATCCAAGCTCTTGGCCCATTCAACCACTGAATCTAATTATTTCTGAGTGTATTCTCTGATATTTTTTTTTTTCTCTTTTGGATGCTGGCACTTAAAATACAACCACACATGTAAGATCGGCATATAAAGGATTGAATTCATCCTCTTCACAAATTAGTGAACAGCTTTTTCTTTTGCACCGATGAATTGGAGGATGCTTCAGCTCATCTGAGGTTATTTTGAACCGTCTGTTAGTGCTCAGTTACAAAACAAAACCTTCTCACCCGGAGGGTCTCAAAGACGTGACGTCTGGATTTTTCTGACAACAGGCCTAATTATGTTCTTCTTCTATTATTTTTTCCATCATACTAATTGTACTGTGGTCATTTCGACGTGGCACGTATCGTATCCTCAACATCTTCCCTTTCCTTTTCCCGCGGACCTTTGCATCATCTTCTCCGAGGTCACAAGGTCACAGAAAAAGATGGAAAAGGTAAAAATAATAACAATAATTAATAATAAAACAGTACTGATAAAAAGTGGTGTCATGTGAGGATGGTTTTACCAGGCATTTCCTGGTATTAAAGTGAACCATTATCAGCTATAAGTGCATCGAGTCTAACTTAATTTTTTAATCTGATCAACGCGGGAAAAATGTCAGCAATAACATCGCCTCCTGGAGCCAAAAATAAAAGAAGCTGGCCTTTATGGAAAGTTGTCAGCCCAGAAAAGAGGAAAATACAGTCCTTCTTTATTGGTTTTGTCGGAGTACCCACTCTGGGTGGGGAATTATGTGCTGCCCCCAGTGGAGGAATTCAAGTGCTTATGGTCTTGCTCACGAGTGAAGGGAGGGTGGACAGGAGATTGACAGAAGGATGGGTGTGGCGTCAGTCGTGATTTGGACACTGTACGGGTCTGTTGTGGCAGACAGAGAGCTGAAGGTGAAGGCGAAGCTGCTGATTTATCGGTTAATCTACGTTCCTACCCTCACCTATTGTCACAAACTCTGGGTAGTAACCAAAAGGATGAGAGTGCAGAGACAAGTCGGGGAAATGAGCTTCCTCTGAAGGATGTCTGGGCTGTCCAGGGTGAGGAGCTCGGTCATTAGTGAGGGACTCAGCGTAGAGCTGCAACTCCTCCACATTGAAAGGAGCCAGGTGGAGCCAGGTGGAGCCAGGTGAGGCCATCTGGGCTTCTGCCCTGGATGCCTCCTGGAGACCTCCTAGGTGAGGCGGTTCAGACATTTCCAACTGGAAAGAGGCCTCGGAGCAAATTATAGTCATAGTTAACACTAACACATTTTAGTTAACTGAAAATGGTAGTATGTTCACAAAACTAACTACAGTAGAAGTTAAAAAATATATATATTAAATGTCCTTAGCTTTAGTCTTTCTTAATTTGGCCAAATTTGGCAAGACAGCCTGTCTGATGAGGCTTTGGTGCAGCTGTTTACTGAGGTTAAGGATGTCTACATGACTGCTGTCATGAAGTATTGTGTAATTTCTAATTTCAAGGAAAACTAAAATGAATAAAAACTCAACGTTTTCAAACAATAAAACCTAAAATGAAATGAGCAAAGCCACTCCGGAAACTACCTGAAATTAAACTGAACTGAAAACAAAAACTCAAAACAAAATACAAATAAAAACTAATCAGCCCACAGGGGTGAAACGCAAGTGCACTTGTAGTGCCGGTCCCAAGCCTGGGTAAATGGGGAGGGTTGCGTCAGGAAGGGCATCCAATGTAAAATCTTTGCCAAATCCCAGTGCGGATTTATAATACATGATCTGCTGTGGCAACCCCTGACAGGAGCAGCTGAAAGAAGAAGAAGAAGAAGAAGACGAGATGAAAACTGGTCAGGGAGGCTACCAAGAGGTCTACAGCATCACTGAAGGAGCTGCAGAAATTTCTGGAAAGTACTGGTTGTGTAGAACATGTGACAACAGTCTCCCATATTCTCCATATGTCTGGACTATGGGGTAGGTCACAAGACAGAAGTCTTGGGAAAATGTGTCGTGGTCTGATGAAATCAAAGTTGAACTGGGGCTTTACTTAAGGTGGAGGGACTCACAAACAGCTCTAAATGCCCATCAGTTTTGGTCCAAAACCTTCAGATGTCTGCTGGAAAGCTGAAACTGAAGAATTTCACCTTTCAGCACCACAATGACCCCAAGCATACATCCAGATCGACCAAAGAATGGCTTCACCCGAAGAAAATGAAAGTTGGAGGATTGCGTGAGGAAGAACATCAAGTGTGAAACCTCTGCCAAATCACTGCTGTGTATTAATCCGCTGTGGTGGCCCCTTGGGGAGAATACAAGGGAGCAGCTGAAGGAAGATTTTTTACATAGGTCACATTAAAGGTGGGAAAAGTTTTGCAATTATTTATTGTGGTCTTATATTATTATATGAACCTGGTGTTTTAACAGGGGTGTGTAGACTTTCTATATCCACTGTAAGAGTGTATGACGCAGTGCAGCCTTGAGCCTCGCAAGCTTCCCTCCATATATGGGATATGTACAGTCATCAGCAATCAATAAAATAAAGCCTATCAAGCACATTTAAAAAGATAATATAATAAATGTTTGATGGTAACAGATCTTAAGGCCATTAACAAATTAAATTGCCTGGAGTTTGGACTCTGTAAAAGGGAAGGGAGAAAGGAGTCCTTCAATAAATAACATTGATAAAGACTTAGTTTGACTTTGTGAATGTCTGGCTTTCAGGGACAGAAGCTCCTCCACACCTGGAAACCAGTGACGCAACAAGAGGAAATATAGGGCACAGTCCAAAAATACAAGGGGAGTAATGATTCACCAAAACTTCTTTATCTGTAACCCTCGCCTGATGAATCTCTCCCTCAGGACGCCACGTTTCACTGACCGAATTGTTCTTAGATGAATGGAGTTCTGTGTGGAATCGTCTGTTAGAGGTCTGTGTCACTTCTGTAGAGCCGGGTTATTCCTGCATGGAAACATTTAGAGTTAGCCAGAGCCGAAAGAAAATCACCAGCTTTTGTTAAGTGGAGTTTCAGTGAAGCAAGTATAAGCACACATTTCTGAAAACCAGATGCCAGGAGCAACCCTGTACATGTAATTATTAATTCTACCTCTAAGCAATGCTCTAAGCAATAGGCTCAGGCTGCTGGGGGACTTCCCATGATGCACATGGAGATTGGAGAGCCCTTTGATCCCTCATAAGTCCCAACTTTGGCATTCAAGGCGCAAAATAAAAGGACGATTTAAAGAAAAATTTAATGGTTATGACCAAAAACATGCCAGAAAACATGAAGTGCAGGCATTAAAGGAAGGTTCGGAAAAGTAATAAAGGGCTTTTTTTACTGGGTTAAAGACGTAAAGATGCACCAAATGTACACATCCTGAAGATGACGCATGTTGATACACATTGGTGTATCTGTAATATGTTTAACCCAGTCAAATGAAGGCCTTTCATTGTTTTCCAAACCTTCCTTGAGTGCATGGATTTGGATCTTTATACCTTTTTTTTCATAATCTTTTCATTTTTATGCCTCCATCTCAGAGGCATTATGGGTTCAGGTTGTCTGTCCGTCCATGCATCCGTCACCACTACAGGAGCTGACTTGTTTGCTTGATCTCTGCCAAACTTTGTGTGATTAATGATTATGGTGGGTAGAAAATCTGATAATATTTATGAGATTGTGGGGTTAAAGGTCAAAGTCACACAGGGTCAGATTCAAGGTGGAGGCATACCAGTGTAGTTCTAGGCCTCCTGCCAGCTAAACACAGGAAACTGAGGTTGCAACTTTAATGGGCTCGCAAAAATTGGACAATGAAAGATTGGAGAAACGTTGCCGGGCCTGATGAGTCTCGAATTCTGCTGCGACATTCGGACGGTAAAGTCAGAGCTTGGAGTAAACAGCATGAAGACATAGATCCATTCTGCCTTCAGGCTGCTGCTGGTGGTGGTGTGATGGCGTGGAGGTATTTCCTTGACACACAAGTCCCTTGGTATCAATCGAGCATCAGTTATCAATGAGTACTGTTGCTGAACATGCCAGTCCTTTTATGGCCACATCTTCTGATGGCTGCTTCCAGCAGGATAACGTGCCTTGTCACAAAGCTCAAATCATCCCAAACTGGTTTCTTGAGTCCTCAAATTAAATCTGAGTCCAGTGGAGCACCTCTAGGATGTGGTGGATTGGGAGATTCACATCATGCGTGTCTGACGAATCTGTAGCAACTGTGTAATGCTATCATGCTAGTATGGACCAAAATCTCTGTGAAATGTTTCCAGCAACTTGTTGACTCTTTGCTGCGAAGAATTAAGGCAGTTCTGAAAGCAAAGAGGATCCAACCCAGTACTAGTGAGGTGTACCTAATGAAGAGGCAAGGGACTGTATACAGAATACCAATTAAGAAAACGATTTTTGGCTGAAAAGACGAGATTCCCCTTCATGGATTTTACATTGAGATGAGCCTCGATCAGGGTCTGATCGCAGCCGTTGGGGGTTTGGATTTTCCCACATTTCTGGATCTTATTCTCCAGCAGGGAGATGATTCTGCTGAAAGTTTAAATGAGGATATTCGGGGTCGCACTTTGCGCTTCAGGAAATGATGTCAGTTAACAAAGAACATACAGTATGATGCATACAATATGTACTTGTATCAGGGCATGTGTGTTTTTTTTATGTGAGTTCTGCGTGACCTCTTCATGGTTGTCACAGCCCTTCAGATTTCCCAGAGGCCTGGAAGAGCTGAAGACCATCTTTGTTCCAGAAAGTTCTGCCAGCGAAGCTCCACCACATTTCTCTGTATATTAGAATCATCAAAGCTGCACATTTATTCTCCACAGCTTGTTGCTCTGCATAAAATCTCTTTATTTATAGTCATATTTTTCCTTACAAAGTAAAGGAGAAGCAGAGATGATCATCTGGCGTGTTTTTAATTCAGCCCAGCTTGTTTCAGGTGTTAGCTGAGATGAAGTGTTGACATTTTGTCATCAGGCTGCTTGTACTTGATTTGAAATATACCCACTTTAGCGAAGAATGAATTCCTGAAGCGATTTGTGATGCAATTAAAAAAGGAAATGAGTTCCCCCCTGCTCGTAGATTGTGTGTTTCAACACTGATGAGTCCAGAGTTTTATCTAAAATCCACATTACGAGACAAAATGCTGCTGCAACAAAGGAGCTCAGTTCGACAAAACAAAGAGAAAGCAGCAGAAAAAGAAACTATTGCATTGATTCCTATGAGTTTTAATACTTTTTCCAAAAGTTTTTCTTCTGAATTCTGAGATGAGACTAGATGAATACAGTCTAAATCTTTCTTACATCAGTTTATAAGTATTTGGATCATTTGTTTTTCTTTGAAGAAAAATGGGACAATCCCACACTTGGAGACTTGGAGACGTTTCCATGCAGTCAAGAGAAACTCCAAAGAAGTCAATGCTTCTCACTAACAAATAGTCTGGCTGATAACTCCTGTTAAAGGTGGAGCATGTGAATTTTACCTTATTTTTAAAATTTGATTCGACTTATAAAATAGCCCTGTGATACACTGGTGATCTGTCCAGGGTGTACCATGCCTCTAACCCTAGGGCAGCTGGGATGGGCTCCACCCCACCGCTACCCTGAATTGGATGGGTGGATGGATGAACATAAAATAGCCCATCCACCCATCCATAGCCAGTGGTACCAGTGCTCACTGGTACTTATTATGCACACATCCTAAATATGATACATCCAAAATGTTCCAAAAACACTGGGACAGGCACGAGAAAAGCCTGGGAAATCGTGGAATGCTCAAAAAACACCCAGAACATTCCACATGTAAGTAGGTTAACCGGTAACAGCACCATGATCGGGTATAAAAGGAACACTCCTGAAAGGATCATAAGCATTGATGACGTGAGGTTCTTCACTTTGTGAAAGACTGCATGGGTAAATAGTCCAGTAGTTTATGGATAAGTTTCTCAATATGCAGTTGCAAGGAAATTAGAGATTTCACCAACTGCAGTCCATGATATCAAAAGATTCAGAGAATCTAGAGGGCAAGGACAAAAACCAACACTGAAGTCTGTGAGCCTCAACTCCTGAGGCAGCACTGCAGCCCCATTCTGTGTTGGAAATTACAAGGAGAACTTGCAAAACCACGTCACTGCATCTATAAACATAAGTTAAGCCTCTACCATGCAAAGCGAAAGCCATATATCAAGGACACCCAAAATTATTAATGACTTCTTTGGGCCCAAGCTCATCCAAGATGGATGGCATGGGTAACTTGCACATTTGTGAAGGCACCATTAATGCTGAGAAGTACATGCTGATTTTGGAGCAACTTGTGGCTCCATTCACATGACATCTTTTTCAGTGACATCCCTGCTTATTTCAGCAAGACAAATCCAAACCACATTCTGCACAAGTTACAGCAGCGTGGCTTCACAGTAAACGCATGCAGGTAGTAGAGCAGCCTGCCTGCAGTCCAGACCTGTCGCCCACTGAAAATGTATGGCACATTATGAAGCAAAAAACACAAAAACGTAGACCCCAAACTATTAAGCACTTTAAGACATACATCAAGCAAGAACAAGAAAGAATGCCACCTTCAAAACTTTGGCAATCAGTGTCTTCAGTCCCCAGATGTTTGCTGAATGTCAGAAGAAAAGGTGATGGATCACAGTGGTAAACATGCTCCTGTCCCAACTTCTTTGGAATATGTTGCAAGCATCAAATTCAAAATGTGTGCATCAAATTCAAAAACCAATGAAGTTTATCAGTTTGAACATTAAACATCTTGTCTTTGTGTTGTATTCAGTTGAAAAAAAGAAGGTAAAGTCTGTTGGGCTTTTTGCACCCGAGCCTTACTGGCTCATCAGGCCGGCGCTTATCCCAGTTTCTGTGGTGTGAAGCGACTTAGGAATTAAACACCTCCTGGATGGAATGCTAGTCCATCACAGGTTACCTTTGCAGCATTTACTGGTACCCATTTCTATTGCTGGGTGAACAGAGGCACACTTGCGGTTGGGACCTTGCCCAAGGGTCTTGGCACGGTGGGGGTCTGACCAGGATTTGAACTCACGACCACTCAGTCATGAGCTTGGTACCTTAACCATTACAACCACCGCCCCTGGTTTTTGGAACTGGGGTTTGTATTTTGATGTAGTATTTTCTTCTCTGATCATTTTCATTCAGTCTAATTCCATTTATGCTGCCCCTACAGTCCTCGAGGATGCACAGACATAACTGCTGAAGTAGTTGCCTTCGCAGCATGATTTCGAATACCAGCTGTCCCAAGAAGCATTTCTGTCATGCTCCTGAGTTTTTTGCTCCTTCCCTGTCCGTTTATGATCTGTCTATAATGAATAGATAGGTATTTTTACAGCACTTTTTAAATTCTTACTCAGCACTCAGAGTTCTTCTAAACTACAAGCTGCATTTACACAGCTTTTGGTGTTTTGATCATTTACACAGTTTTATTTGAACTTCAGTAACTTGCCCAAGGACACTTTGACAAGGTAGATGACGTGTTCTAGCTCTTGAGCTATGGTTGATGTAGATGGATGGATGGATGGATGGATGGATGGATGGATTACTGGGCCCATGTAGTGGATGAAATTCACTCTAAATTCCTCATGCCTTTGGATGTTGTTGCCTGGTTGACATGTCTCCAACACTGGGAAGTTCATCAGGTGGTGCTTCCAGCTCACGCTGGTGCTGTTTGCATCCAAGTGTGAGGCAGTGGGGATGGGCATCAATAGTGCCAAGCATTCATGTATTCATCTCAGTGACTTCTTAAGCAGGGCAAGAATGGATTATCAGATTGAAAGCTGGATTGGTGCTGTTGTGGTGAGAGAAGAGCATGAAGGTGAAGCTGCTGATTTATTGGCCGATCTACAGTGCTGTATAAAAGTCTTTATATTTTGCTAGGAAAATTGGAAATACATGCAACAACTTATTGAAACATGTGCAAACATAGAAATAGAGTACCTAAAGCAAAAACAGTGTTTGTGTAATTTTAACAAGCCTGAAAGTCCATATTTGGTGTGAACACCTGCCTTCTTCACAACAGCCTGAATTCTCTTCGGTAAGGTATCTTGTCTTTAGTGTTCAGGAATATTTTTCCAGCCTTCTTGGAGGACATTCCAAAGTGCCTCATTAGATGTTGGCGGCCTTTTGTTCCGTGCTCTGTTAAGATGATCCGAAATTTCCCGTTTGGATCCATCAATCCATTAGACTTGTTGCCACTGAAATTCATCCCAGTTCTTGTGTAATAAATCAGCTGTTTCTCCCTGTTTCCCTTCCTTAAGAATAACTTTTTGACAGCCACCCTTCCCCTGAGACCATTTCTATGAGGCCAGATGCATCTCTCAGGCCTTGTCAGGTCTTCACTGGGTTTTTTTTCCCTATTTCTTAAGGACGTGGTTTTCAGATACTGTTATTTGGTGCAGACAGCTTTTTAGGCCTGCCATTTCTTTTTTTGTCCTCCCCTTGTCCAGTTTCTGTCACGGTTAGCTATTGTGCAAATCCAAATCTAAACAGACACAGATGTAAAAGGTTAAGATGG
>VUQH01041627.1:53847-64945 GCA_015106775.1 Etroplus canarensis | reverse complement strand
CAGAGCCTGTGTCAACTCCTCCTTGAACTCTGCACAGCATTCTTCCTTCTTCAACTTCCACCATTTAATCCTTGGCTCTACCTTCACTGGCTTCCTCTTCTTGCTTTCCAAAGTCATCCTACAGACCAATATCCGATGCTTTCAGCTGCATTCTCCCCTGACACCACCTTGCAGTCTCCTACCTCCTTCAGGTTGCACCTCCTGTATAAGACATAGTCTACCCGTGTGTACCTTCCTCCACTCTTGTAGGTCACTCTGTGTTCCTCCCTCTTCTTGAAATATCCATTCTTTTTGCAAAATCCACTACCATCTGTCCCTCCACATTCCTCTCCTTAACACCATATCTACCCACCACCTCCTCCCCTCTCTTTCCTTCACCTACATGCCCATTGAAGTCTGATCCGATCACCACTCTCTCTCCCCTGGGAATACTTTCTACCACTTCATCTAACTTACAGAATTCCTCTTTCTCTTCTAACTGGCATCCAACTTGTGGGGCATATGCACTGACAACATTCAGCATCACACCTTCAGTTTCCAACCTCAAAGTCATTATTCTGTCTGACACTCTCTTCACCTCCAGAACACTCTTCACATACTCTTCCTTCAAGATTTCCCCTGCTCCATTTCTCTTCCTAGCTACATCAAGGTAGAACAGTTTGAATCCACCTCCGATGTTTGTAGCCTTGCTTCCCCTCCACCTGGTTTCTTGCACACACAATATATCTACGTTCCTTCTCTCCATCATATCAGCCAGCTCTCTCCCTTTACCAGTCAAAGTCCCTACATTTAAAGTCCCCACTCTCACCTCCTCCCTCCTATATTTCCTTCTCTTTCTGTCTCCTAACATGCTTTCCCCCTCTCCCCCTCCTTTGTCTTTGGCCAACAGTAGCATAGTTTCCACCGGCACCCTGTTAGCTAATGGCACCGGAGGCAGTTGTTGTTAACCCGGGCTGTGACTGATCCGGTATACTGAATTCGCATATTTGATTTGGCAAAGGTTTTACTCTGGATGCCCTTCCTGATGCAACTCTCCCCATTTACCCGGGCTTGGGACTGGCGCTATGAGTTCGCTGGCTTGTGGGCCCCTGTGGCTGGATTGACTGAAACTCTCAATATGAGATCCAAAGAGAGATGTTGATGCAAATCAGGTGAAGGAAGCCATTATTAGCCTGAAAACCAACAGAAACCTATATAAGACATAGAAAAAACTTTAGGAGTGGTCAAATCAACAATCTGGAGCATTCTTAAAAAAGAAGTACTGTACTGGTCAATTCAACGGCACCAAAAGGGCTGTAAGACCACAGAAGACAACTAAAGTGGATGATCCTAGAATTTTTCACTTGGTTAATAAAAACCCTTCACAATATCATGCCAAGCCGACAACAATCTTAAGAAGGTAGGTGTATCATTGTCAAAGTCTACAGTCAGGAGATGCCTTCATGAATGTAAAAACACATCAGACTTCACCATCTTAAAAAGCCTGAACAGTTCTAGAAAAAAAAATCACAAATGAACCCAAGGTCACCCTATACCAGAATGATGGAAAGAAAAAGTATGGAGAAGGAAAGCGACAGCTCGTGACCCAATGCATACCACATCATCTGTCAAACACAATGTTATAGCAAGGGCATGGATGGCTGCCAATGATCATGAGTGTTTGTTAATGACATGACTTCTGATAGAAGTAGCTGCATGGATTCTGAAGGGCTATGATCACTGCCCAGATTCAGCCACATGCTGAAAAACTGATTGAATGGAACTTCACAGTGCAAATGGATAATGACCTAAAGCACAGTGTGAAAGCAAACCAAGAGGTTCTCAAGGCAAAGAAATGGGACATTCTTCAATGGCCAAGACAGACATCTGATCTGAACCCAACAGAGCATGCTTTTCAGCTACTAAAGTCTGCAATTCTTAATGCAGACTGCAGTTTATGCAGTTCTTTTATCACACCCCTTGAATCAAAGCTGAAAGTCTGCAGTTTGATCACATTTTCACCATTTGATTTAAAATAATCCACCTTGATGATGCACACAGGAAACATTACAAAAAATTACAAAAAAGTGCTATTGTCTCAAAACTTCTGGACCTAAATATAATAGTACCTCAGTCCAGATGGCACTCTCACCTTTACCAAAACTAGTATTTTAAGAATTGAGAATCTGTCACTCATGAACTTTTTCCTGCTGTGTAAAAAAATGAGAAAGGAGAACTTTGGACAATGTTCTCAGCTAATTCCCCAACATCTTCAAGAGTTCATGTAGCAAATTCTTTGATGTTCACATACATGGAAAGCAATGAGATGCAAGGTATTAAGTTCTGTAATGATTACAGAGACATTTTTCTGAGGATACTACCTGTGAACTCCTTGCATTAGAAACATTTTCAGTATGACTGTACACTCTTTTTGTACACTTTCAAAGGTACCTTGGAAAAGTTACTCTAGTATTAGTATAGAGTACTTAAACCAGAGCACAGGTAAATGGACTACCTCTTAATAGCCCTTTTCTACCAAGTGGCTGCTAATGGACCCATTAACACAAACAGCCATTTATGCTACATAATTTTCATTCAAGTATTGTTCTAATGCATTATGTTCTATCCTCTAAGTAGGCTGGAGACTTTCAACACTGCAGATTCATCTTATTAATAAATTATCTCAATTAAACTACATGGCACAGAAATACATTAACACATTGTGGTGTCTGTTCTCATAATGCATTAACCAGTAAGCTTAACACCATGCTACCTCAAAGCTGCATAATGGTTGCCTTGACGAACAGTGGGCAAAATAGCTTCTTGAGTGCCATTTTCCTCTTCCACATTACACATACGCACAATAAGTCTGGAGCCAGTACTTGGGCATGTTTATGGGTAATGGCTAGTCTCAGAGTAAAGTACGTGTCCTATGGCTATTGATCCAGGTTACTAAGATCATGAGCGAGTGCTGGGAAGCTAAAGGCGTGTGCTCAGGAGTCAGGTCTGTCCATGCTGTCTGGGCTCCTGGATGTCCGGAGGTGGTCAGGGAGGGTGGAGACAGCAGCAGACTGAGTGGAACCAGCCATGCTGCCAGGCGACCAGTACAATGACTTTTTAATGGCTTCTCATTTTGCTATAAACTAATGAATGCGGCTGTGCACTGTGAAACCCTACCCGCTACTTCTGGTTTAAAAAGGCATATAAAAGCAAACTATTGAGCGCTTGGGATTCATCCTCTGGTGAGGTCATTTTTATATGGGGGTCAGATTGTGATTCCTCGTTATCATACAATTTGTAGTGTATTCTTCTGCAAGATGTATAAACTTAATTAAGTTTACATAACTGTTGGCATCCGGACTCTGATGAGACTTGGTCTTTGTGGTACAAGGCCATATCTATACAAACCATATACTGATGGTTAATCACCCCTTACAGCAGTCATATTACAGGGCACAAGCTACAATAATGCTTCAGCCTTACTGGACATTTGGCAGCCAAGAACTCTCTGGAGACTCTGTCAAAAGTGCAGAACATCTCATGAGATGTCAGTGGACCCGTCAAGGCAATCTGTTTTCCTCTGTCATGGGTCAAATGCCAGGACACTGAGACACACACAAATGCACACACCACATTTGACAAGTGCTGATGCTGTTCCTCGGGGCATTCCACCTGTGCCCCTTCTCGAGTTCTTCCCTTTGCTTCTGCATTCATCTTTCTTGATTATCTCTCATAATTCTTTTCCATTTACTCTTCATTTCATCTGTTTCCTCACATCGTTTTGAATTCCAAGCAGTGCCCTCTTTCCTTCAGCTTCATTAAGAGATCTGCACATGTTGTTCATACTCGGCTGAATCCTGCTCTAGTGTCCTTGAGAGCCAGAGTTTGTAAGAGTGAGTTTTCTGTATTTATGCTTCCATTACTTCTCTGAGGGTAAAACTAGATTAAATGTGCTTTGCCTAACCTTGATTCTGCTCAGCTATCTTTCTATACCTTTCTTGTACAAAAGGAAAATGGCCAGCTGGTTGTTTGAAATGTTTTGAGGGGGGTGAAAAGGGAAAGTATGTAATTAGGGCCCTGAGAAGGAAGAAATCACTGCATGTCAAGGAGAATTATAGCTTGACGTTATAAAAAATACTTTTTGAGCGTAAGGGGACTCTTTTCAATGTGCTGCATTGGCTATCCTAATTTTCTTTTTCAGTTTTTATTTCTTTGTTCCCTTCTCCTTCTCTTTGCATTTTAAAATATAGCTAGACTTTACTTGCTATGGGTGTCTGCTATACCTCTGTTACATAGTAACCTGATTGCTTTCTCAACATGGGAAGCAGTTACTCTCTGTATTTTAGATCATTATGATATGAGGTGTGTAGCTGTACTGTGTCTGTGTTTGGGACTATTGGCATTAATGAGCAATGTTAGGTTGCTGTCTGACAAGTCAAACCATTTGCTCAGCAACATTTCCTTTGTAAGTGTGGCCTGTAATGTCAACTCACCCAAGGCCTAAAATTCATATTCAAAGAAAAGTAAAAATGAAGCTGTGAAATGTTATTAGGAGTGATATTATCATACCTCCTATATATCTATATGAACAGGGAGAAAACATGGTTCACTTTGTCAGACACAGGTATTCACTTTGTCTGCAGTTTAATCACATCTTTCAGGCACTGCACGGCAGATGAAGTCTCTCAGGGAGGAATCTGGGTGACAGGAAATTATGAAAAAGAATTCATTTGACCTTCGCTTGTGGCAAGAAAAGTAAGGAAGAGAAAGCAAGCATGCAAAGAAAGAAATAAAGCTAGAAAGCAAGCAAGAAAGAAATCACGAAAGAAAGAAGATAGATACAATGTGTAAGATAGATGGCATCAAGGGACATTTAAGGAGGAAGTGCTTCCACAGAGGGCAGGAGCCTGAGGAAAGAACTTGTATAATGAGAGCTCTCAGCTCTCCACACACTCTTGCAAGACATCTGATTTACTGAAAAGCCCAAAGGAAGGACAGCAGTCACCCTAAGCTCTCCAACTCTTCAGAGTGAATGAGTTCAATGAAGACTTTGGAGTAAGGATACTCTTTTCACTTATGTTGACCAACAGGATATACAGGAAACATGCACTGCTGGCCATCCTTCACTAATGGCACTGGGTATTTTGAATCTGCCAAATCAAGGTCACTGAAAAAATTTAGTTAAGTTATAGAACACAGATATTGCATGTATATCAAAAGTTTAAATACTTTAAAATCATCCAGAGCACTTTCAGATAAGAAAAATTGTACATCTTGCTGTCAGTATTCCTGTTCTAGCTTTTTAATGTGGAGTCAGGAAATTTGGTGGTTTTACGTGAGTAAAACCTAGCTAAAGTTGTGTTTTTTATTACAACAAAAACTCAAAGATTGTCCTGATAACTTGGATTACTGCTCTGTAATAAGCTGTCAGATTTGACCTGTTTCAGAAATAGAATAAATATAATTTTATGTTTTCCAAATAGGTATAATATTTAATTAGCATATATGTCTTTAACTCTCCATCCATCCATCTATCCATCCTCTTAACTGCTTAACAGCCTGTCCCAGCTGCTACACTGGATAGGTCAATGACTATTGCAGGGTCGACACAGAAACACAGACAACCATTCACACTCATATTCACACTTACAGCCAGTTTAGAACCACCACTTAACCTAAGATGCATGTCTTGGACTGTGGGAAGAAGTTGGAATATCTGAAGAGAACCCATATGGAAAACAAGCAAACTCCACACAGAAACACCCTGGCCAGTGGATTCAAATGCAGGACCTTCTATATATTTAAATCTAAACAAAATAAAATCTAATATAATTATACTTATATAACAAAACTTAATAATTAAATCTATATATAATTAAACTTTAATGGAAATTACATTAAAACACAGTTATTGGTCCATCCACTATTTTTTTGGCACTTAGCTTGGTCTGGGTCACAGAAGCAGCAGTTTCAGGAGATACAACCAGACTTCCTTCTTCTGGGTAACCTTCAGTTCAGTTCTTCTGGTGGGATACAGAGGACTTCCCAGGCATGTCCTGGGCATGTCCTGGGTCTATCTTGGGTCCTGAAACATCTCATCTACACTCTAGTAAGTAAAACCTGTACATACTTTACTTACTTTAGAAGATGATCAAAATCAAAACCTGAGAACTGTTTTAACTTGGATATGTACTGATTCTGAATAAACATTTTCCCTTCACGTAAGTATTAAGTTGATGCAACATGTATCTACTGAGCATCCTTCAAAAAGAAGACTGAACAAAAGGATGACTTATTATGCTACCAGACTGGCCTGCTACAAGACAAATGAGGGGAAGAATCATTTATATTGATTATCATTAAAGGCTATAT
Organism: Etroplus canarensis; assembly: GCA_015106775.1. Classification (NCBI taxonomy): domain Eukaryota; kingdom Metazoa; phylum Chordata; class Actinopteri; order Cichliformes; family Cichlidae; genus Etroplus; species Etroplus canarensis. The sequence continues at coordinate 58,594 of VUQH01041627.1, read as the reverse complement.
TAGTGGTAAGTGACTATTTTTGCCTTGTTTTACTTACAGTAGCTACTAACTGCATCAGCACTACAGAATTCATTTTTGCAAAATAATAAAATTGAAGTTATTTTTTTGTAAGCTCATTCAATGACTGTAAAGTTGGCAGACTTTTAGCTAGTCAGAGTTTTTAAAGCAATCTTTTTTTTAATCATTTGTTTACAGTGGCAGCTGAAGATGATTATTGGCACTGAACTTCTCCAGCATTAGTTGTAACACTGCTAAGATAAAATAGTAAGTTTTAATGTTGGCACTATGTTGATGAAGGTTTAGTCAGAATCAGCTGCATGGGTGGACCCTTTAACATTCAATACTAAACTGTTAACAAATGTTTGTTCCTTAAATTTAAGAGCCAGTTGTCTACATTAACGTATGTGCCTTATACAGAATTCAGAAAGATCACCACGTTAACTTGGAGGCAACATTCATGGCAAAACTGGACCAGTACATCCTGAAAATGACATCTGTGGTGTCCTTAAGAGGAGCAGCTGAAGAAGACTGAGAAACATCCTGCTAGAGGCATGAATAAATTAAACAGTTCATTTCAAACAGGAAAATCTACTTTTGTTTAAGTAGGTGACGTTGGCTTAGTTGAGCTTGATGTACATCTTATCTCAGGCTATGGGAATTTTTATTATGAATATTAAGTTTTAAAATGTGTAATTACAACTGAAAAAGAATCTAATTACTCAAGTTGTAACGGCTTTCTCTAAACTTAGTAACTAAATGATCAATTTATTATTTAATTATAACTAAACATAGGAAAGATGAGTAATTATTACAGTCCAGGCCTCGTAAACCTCATCCTTCAGTCTTTTTTCCTCAACAATGTGATTATTAAAGTTAATTTGTAAAGAATCACTTTAACATTTTTTCTTATTCACGGGAAGAGTTTGTGAAAGTAACGAGAGTGGTTTCAAATAGTCCCTTAGTGGTATATGTTAAAGAAAAGGAGGAGGATCTCTTTAAAGAGCATTTGGTAGGTAAATTAAACACTTATGTTAACACATAATGTACTTTTTATTCCTCTTGTTTTTTTAACTATGATATCCTAAACACTGACATAGATTGTGGCCTACTTAGGCCAGGATGGTAAGGATATTACCAATGATGTGATGCAGACTGCTGTAACCGGAGGTGCCATAATGTCTGATCCAGCCAGCATAAACATCATGATTGAGAGATGGGAAGTCCTGAAAGACCTGGATTCTGTCCCTTGCAAATGGGCCTAGTAGATACACTCAACCACAGCAACCCAAAAGAACTGAAAAATACTTTTGATGCAAAGATATTCCTAAAGGTGGATGGTCTAAACTCTACTCTGAAAAAAATGTTACACTCGTATGTTTGCAAAGTCATGTTGCGCAACTCACAGCAGCTGGCAGTTCGATCACCAGCTAAAACTAGCTAGAATGATGATGATGTGTTTATGTCTAATGCCAACAACTTCACACATTGTGCATAGCGTTAACTTTGTTCTGTTGTATCGTTGAACATTCAGAGAGTGAAGCACTGGATTCAGTTTAGGGGATCAGTCCTCCAAAATCCACGTTAATAGTGTTGTTTTTGTTTTATCTTATTCAAGGCGCAACTTCTCTGTAAAACCCTGCAATTATTAACATAATGTTCATTTTAAGCTCCCAAACACAGTGTGTGTTTTGGTAAAAACTAATTAAAGTATGGATTTATTTATTTATTTTTATAAGCGTAATTTATTGGCATAGGCATTTTTGAGTAGAGTAAAAGTGAAATAAACAAGTTAAAATAACTTAAATTTAAATAATTTGGCCACATAATATCAACAAAATGTTATCATTACAATTAAATTGCTTCCACTTAATTGAACTTGTAGAGGACAATATAGATCAAGTTGGTTGCAGTAAAGTAACTGAGTTAGACTAACTATAAAAGTGGCTGAGTTGGAATTACTTAAAAAGATCCACGCAAAATTGTTATCTTAATTTTTTTTAAATTAAGTGTAGCAGTGTATTATTTTTAGACAATCCTAGTCAGATGCCTGAACACCCTCAATCACTCCTTTTGATGTGGAGGAATAATGGCTCTACTCTGAGTTCCTCAGAGGCTACTCGGAGTAAACTTGAAGGGTTAAAAGCAAAAAAGGTCTGTTACAGTTTCAGTTCTATTTAAGATGTTAAACTGGATTAGCAGCCGTCGAGCCCAAAGAGAAACCTAACAACAGATGAACATCTGTTGTTTGCTGTGTGTACGCGAAAGAAAAGTTCTAACCTTTTAAACCTGGTTTTCAAGCCACTCCCTACATGTGATTGTGGAAAAAATAGAACCAAATTTAAAACCTGAAGCCACACAGTTGTTCATATTTGCAATGTGAAGGATTTTTTAATTTATTTTATTTATGCTTTTCTTATTTTTTTAAATAGATATACAAATATACTGATACAATGATGGCTGTGCAGATTAAACATGGGCAATGTTTCACACACACTGAGGTCACAGTTTCTGCAAGTAATCCCTGCTTCAAATTGCCGTAAATGTTCCATTTCAGACAGTTTTTATATTCCTGTATGATGTCATAGACAGGAAATACTTTAACATCTTGAGCCCACGGCACCCCCACCCACCTGCTCAAATCATCAGGAAGGATCATTTTGAATTGAGTCACATAAAGAGTTGAATAAAAAATTATGGACCTTTAAATGAGCCTAATAGGTCCTGGAGTATAAACCCAGAAGGTAAAAAAATAATCGAAAAGATGTCTTAATCCTGCACATGATCACAGTGTCTTGATATTTCTGAGGCAAGCTCACAGTGTTCCCTCTACAGGATTGTAGGCATTAATGTTATTGATTTGACTGCTTGTTATCTCAGAATCATCAAACTGTAAAATTAAGTGGTAATTTACTAGCAGGGGAATATGTAAAATCAGTGAGTGTGCAATTCTCACTTCTATTTGTGCTTAGTTTCTCTAGTTACTCAAGATCTTGATATCAGCAAACTGTACACAGTGAACAAGTTAAAAAAAACCATGGAAAAAAGTCTGAGAGAGACATCCTGTTCAGTGAAAATCTTAGTAAAGAGATTTCCTTTATAAAGCCATGGAGCGGGGAGAGATAACTCATTAAGGCGCCTGAAGCAAAGGAACCATGGGTCTACTAAATCACAACAGAAAAACTTTCTTCATTTACTGCCCCCAGGCCACGATGCTTACAAAAGCTGTCATACTGGAACCTGAATAAGAAATTCACACTATTGTTTCTGAGATTTACACTAAGAAAAGTGACTGCAACGCTTGTTATCTAGAAGAATTCACTAACAGCACTAACATTAAGTTGAAAAACTATGTCAGGGATATTATCTTGCATAGAATTTATGACTAAATAAGTATGAAATTGAAAAGTGCCTTTAACACATTTGAAAAAAGTCTTTTATACTGCAGATTAAAGCAAACACACTTCTAAACAACTGATGAACAAATGCTACACACCCAGCAGACAATAACAGGCACAACCAAAAAAATGAAAATAAAAGTTAAACTGTCAGGCAGCTATGTCTAATTTCTTGAAAGTCGTGCTCGTCTTCTCTTTTAAATGAGACTCTGTTACAGTAAATGAAGCATAAGCAGTGGGCCTGTGTCTACATTCACAGATTAGCAGTATGTACTCAGAAAACCACTTTCATAGAGCTCTGTCAGCTGTGTAATTCAAGTTTCTTTTAAGAGTGATGATTTCACAAGCCAGTAATAGCATATTTACTGGCATAGGGCTGTTATTGAAAACTCTGAAATGGTTATAAGCATGAAATTGAATACAGAAAAAGAGTAAAATGAGATTTTTTTAAAGGAGGAGGAGAAACACGACGGCTTAACAGCTTCCAATCTTTGTATTGAAGTTAATTCATAGAGATTCAGTGCAGTCACTAGAGGCTTTTACATACAACTATTTGGATGGCTAAATGGCGTTATAGAGAAACAATCTAATTAATCACAACAGTCTCATTCCCTCTTTCCTATTGTTTCAGAGTTTGACTTTTTAAGCTGCCAGAGAGGTTAATATACAGCCATAACTCACATTAATTTGCTACAAAAGGGCAGATACTTTTATTTTTCAGCTGGCTTTCAGCACTTTGTTCCATATACATAAAGATCCTTTGTTTCTCTTATTGTATAAACTATGTTAAAACTAAATTTCAGTGGTACATCCATCATTAATAAACCCGAGCTGTTTGGCTAACTAAACGTGTATCTGTCACTGTTCTGTTCAGCATTTAACCCTTTCTGCCTGTTTTGCCATGTCATACTGGATTTATTATCCAAGCTGCCCAGGTGTTACAACTTCAAAAGTTGAATTTTTCTGTTTCTAGCAGATATTAAGGCAATATACAGTGCACTGCTAGAAAATATTCAAAACCTTCCTGATTTTTTCCTGTTTTTGTGTGAATCTCAGATTAAATTTTTTCCAGTATATAACCTAAAACAAAGGCAACCATTGTTAACACTAAAAGAATTCACCCCCTTAGTTAGTAAATCCAGTGCACTGTTAAGTGCTTGCAGCTGGACTAGACACGCCCTGCTCTGATTACTACCAGTCCTGTTCACTCATATCATTTGTTTAATAGTCCTTTTTTCAGAAGCACAAAGTTGGATACAATATCTGACCATAAGGACACTGTGCAGGAAGTGGATCAATTTGGGAAGACTAACGTCTCTGCATCTCTGACCCAGCAGAGGGAGTAGAGAGAG
>VUQH01041627.1:0-40727 GCA_015106775.1 Etroplus canarensis | reverse complement strand
TCAAAATGAAAACTCATTCACAACAGAACATAAATAACATAACAAATGTTTAAACTGAGAAATATCACAATTTTATGCACAAAATGAGCTCATTTCAAATGTGATGCTTGCTACAGGTCTCAAAATATTTTGGACACAAACAATTACATCAATCAACATAGGGTGAACTTTGAACTGTGAAGTTTTCACATGAATGCATAGAGTACTGTAAAATGACTGGCACATGACTGTAAGGTATAGAATGGTTTTCACTTTTTTCTGATCTGTACAATACAATACAATACAATATATTTCCTTCTAGAACTCAGAAGAAAACAAGATTTTATGTGATATGGCTATTTTAGTACCCCTAGGTGGATTCAAGAATATAATACTGTATATATGTAATACTTCCCATGGTAGAAAGAACCCCTGTATATTCTGCTGTTGGCACCCTTTGAAGGGGCAAAGGTGCTTGATGGCGCACACACATCCACACACCACCCCCACACCACCCCACACCCCCAATGCTAAAAGTTTAAGTTTTAATAAAAGCCCTTACATTTGATGAATTTGAGTAAGTCAGGCTTTTTACAAGTCTTCTGAAATATTGAGAACACCCCAGAATGAGAAGCCCTGTGATTATTATGGACAAACTGCCAGTTCTCTGAGGTGGATGCCAATGTGCTACTTCTTCCAGTCAGTGAGGCAATGCTAGTGGGGTGGAACAGCTCCTGTAAGCTTTCAGCCTGCTGTTCTGCAGCTCTGAGCCGTTTGCTTCGACAATCCCACCAAGTCTCAGCTGGGAATTTTTCATACCACAATTAATACATTGTGCACTGTAGCGTGGTCATGAGGAGAGGAAGAGGAAGAGGTGCAGGAGGAGTAGGAGGACAGGACAGGAAATTGGTCAAGAGGAAATAAATGAGGTAAGAGGATGATAAGATTTAAGAAAAGTTGAATGCCTGGAAGTGACAGAAAAACAGTGAATCAGCAGTAAAAAGCCCCAGAAATGCAGAGGTGAGAAGCCAGATGAGAAAAGACCTGGGCTGTGTAGTCAGTGGTGCAAACGAAATATTACATCAGCCCGGTGTTCTGCTGCTTGGCCAACACAGTTACAGTACTATAATACAGCATCGCCTTAGTTCATTAAACAGGCAAACACATAAAGATAAAGGTAAAAAAATGACATGAAAGAAAATCATTAACTCATCATTAGCTTAAAACATACACTTTACACGCTGTCACTGTGACACCATCATCCTTTCCTGACTTCACACTGGAACATTTGGCATCTAGTTCTGTGTCTAATGACCAGCCTGGATATGTAGGTAAGAAAAAACAACAACTGTGGCTTGGGTCCTGTCACCACAGCCTTTTCTCTTTCAGAATATTGATTAGACAAGAAATTTCATCATTCTTTGAAAAACTGACACGGGCTTATTCTTTCTTTTTTCTCCATCAAGCTCTTCCATTCATTTCCCTTCTCACTCACTCTGAAATGCTACTCAAAGCTGAAATTTATCAAATTTAGGTAAAGTTGACAACCCTTAGTGTTCCAGTTTGCCCCATGGGGCACTAAGGCACCGCTCTATCATGCTATTCTCATTAATCAGACAGCAAAAGTGATATATTGTGGCAAAGATTGCTGCAAAGATGACATTTGTGTTTGTAAAATGAATCCATTCAGTAGTACAAAAGATGCTACTTTTATACCCAATCATAATACCTTGCCTATTGCCAATTAGCCTGCTTAATGTGAGGTCGTCCAAATTGTTACTTGAATATTCTGTCCACCTTTCGATCCTATTTTAATTCTGTCCTAACTTTCGGGTGTGTTGTCACATCAAATTCTAATTGTATGTATATTTGCAAAATGAAATGAAGTTGGTCAGTAAAACTATTGAAAATCTTTTCTTTGTACTTTTGCCATTTAAATAAATGTTCACGTGAACTGATATATCACATGTTTTTCTTTTTATTGCTTTTTCAAAACTATTCCTGCTTGTCTGAAATGGGTTTGTACATAAATGCAAATGAAGGCTTTTTTTTTTTTTTATTTGCAAAAATAGGACAGACAGCGCAGAGCAAGACTAAAATATAGAGCGCTTACAGAGGATAATTCTAATATTTAAACATTAAGTGCACATGCTACATGAAGGAGTACTGATAGGTGTGCTCAATTCTATTAAATCCAGAAGTAGGGCTTTATGATGGGAGAAAGGGAGAGGGAGGAGAAGGGAAAAATACAGACACAAATTCCAATAATTAAATAATGAGAAAAATACAAGTAAAGAATTACAAACAGTGAGGAACCTGGGAGGGCACTAGCAAGGTATCTCTGTGTCTGCCCCCAGTCAGAGCAAAGTTCAGGACTAAGCTACCATAGGGAGGCCATGGCAGGTTAGCTAGGCCTGTTTTATTACTCACCTGGTGTCCATTTAAGTTATTCAGACTGGGATAACAGTACTCTGCATCCCCCCATACCTATCAGTAGAGAGTCAACCCATTGCCTGACCCCCTACAAATGAATCAGGAAGGGGGCCTGTTCCTAAGGGGTTATCAGTCCAGTGACCTTAACCCTAGTACTGCAGGACCTCAATATATCAATGTCCCAGATAAGTTTCGTGTACTGCCAGTTGTATATGTATTGATCACTTCTGGTGTTTTCACTCACTGCATCTAACTGGCTGTATAGCTGGCAGTACTAGGGTTAATACTAACTGCAGTTGAAAGGGTGGATATTGTAATACTTTCGCACAGAAATAGAAGCTGTTTTACACACAGTTGGAAAAGGTGCATCTCAAGGGTGCTTCTAGAATAGGACAAGGTCTAAGACTGAATCTGGAGACATCAGAGTTTATGCATGTAGCTGCTGCTGTTCTACCTGTAACAAAAGTGTCTGAATTTCATGTGTTAAACTGCAGGGAATGAGATGCTCAGCTTTTATCATTTTCTATGTATTTTAATGTACAAACCAAATATGGACACACATGTTGTACACACATACTTCTTACAAACAAACTGATGTACACACAAACACATTGTCCCTGGGAATTAGATTAATGAGCAGTGGGTGAACAGCAGTGTTGGGCTGAAGCAGATTAATCTGCAGCTATAGTGTGGCACAGTCAGTGATGAATGGGAGCTTAAAGTGCATCTGTACACACACACAAATATAAATATACAGACAAAGCATTTACACACAGACACTGATCCTGCAGGAGCCCGCTTCATTTTGCAGGTGAAGCTAAAATGCCATACTAATTACGGCTGTGTGTGAGGCAGCCATGTGTAAGGACAGGAGTACAAAGGCAGCCAATTAACACTCCTCCCCTTCCAATTTCAAAACTGCCACTTTTCAGCCCTGACAATTTTTGGCAGCAGCGCTGAAAGCTATCGATACAGAGCAAGAATGTATTCTAAGACTACTTCTTCTCAGATAAGGCTCCCATACCATTCACACTTCTCAAATCACCCACTAGGCAGTGCCCATATGTGTGTCCTCTGGGGATGAATGTCACTGAGCTGCATCTGGAAAACTGCACTCCAAAACTACAGTATATTCTGTCAAGCACAGAATAACAAGCAATGCAAGAGTTGAGCGCTGGGTAGCCAGCATACTTCTTGCTGCCATATGTGATAGGATCCCCCTCGAGAATAAAAGCGAGATAACAGAGTTGGATTCAACTAGCTCACAATGACAAAACTGTAGCAGCACTGGGCATATCTTTCACTAGTATTCACTGTGATGTGGCTCAGCTTGAAGTCTTTAAAGTCAATGGCAACTGATTGTCTCGGTTACACAGTTGCCTGTAGCCCTAAAGCTAAAAGGCTACTCCAGCCACTGAGCACCTGTGATCCAATTCTACTACTAATGCTGAGTGTAGGAGAGCAGTTTGCTTATAATCCTAATGAGAACAAGGGTCAGTGTAAGTAATGAAGACAGTCCCACTAGAAATGGAAAAATACACAATTACACACACCCAGACAGATAATAAGCCGCCTCGATCCTCCACTTGTCACATCAGTAGTAGCCTCATGCTGATTTCACCACTAAGTTTGCTGATCATTATATTGCATCTCTGTTGGGTAGTCAGAGCTAACAGAATGGAGACAGCTCACTTGGACTCCAACACTGTGGAATCCGTCTAGATGACTGAAATCACTTTAAGGTTTGTTGTGGTGCCAACTAGCTGTCCTTCGATGGTCATTATGGATGGACAATTGGTTGTCATTCCAGATAGCTAACATTCTGCCAGATAAAACAGATAGGTGGACACACTTCTTGTGTGCCTGAGAGATTGTGATGATTCAGGTGCAACCTGTCATATCAACCTTGAATTCACCTACACTGATGTTAATAGGAAGAACTCGGTAATAATTCAGTGTTATCTTTTCGCAACCTAGCAGAATTGTATTCTGGCAATGTTGTTTTTCTGGGCCTTGGCAGTTTCTATACTGCATTCATTTAAGTTTTGGGGCATGTTTTTACTACACTTAATCATTACTGTAGAAACGTCTTAGTTTATATGTTTTCAAACATTAAAAGAATACTTTTATAAGTATGATTACTCAAATATGTAAACACATGCGTAGAGTCATACATGGTGCTGTGGAAATCTTGTGAGACCAGGTCTACTCGTATAGGAAAACCATTCAGGGGACTCAGCTATCTCATCTTTCATGCTGCTAAGTACATATGTTTTTACACAACAATATTTATATCTTATCATTCATGCTGCTTAGTCCATACTGAGATTCTAGGTTTTATTAGCGACTCTTTCAACACTATTTCTTTTTTTATGGTCCTGTCATAATGTTTATATCGGGCACTTTACAGAGTCAATCCTAAATTTCGTTGCACTATTCACATGTGTCTGGCAATGACAATAAAGGCTATTCTATTCTATTCTATTCTATTCTATTCTATTCTATTCTACCATGAAGAAATATTTATTTCAGTAAGCTTTGCCATGGTGAACAGAGTGCAGCAATGCAGGCTGACATATAAAAACATCATCCATTGAAACAGTCATTATGATAACATTTGACATTTACCTACACAAAAACAAGCCATTCATGTGTATTGCACATTTATCCCATACATCACTTTCTGAATGTGAGACACTACATATCTAGCAGAGTGGAGAGCAGCCATGCTAAATATGTAAGGTCTTTCTATTGAAGTTATAAAAGAAGAGGACAGTATGCCCTTGACTTGTTTAAAAGTAAGGAATTTATTGGTTTGTCTGGTAAATTACAACTGCAGTTTCAAAAAGATTGGGATACTGCATAAAATATGAATAAAAACATAATGCAATGATGTGAAAATCTCAGAAACCAATATTTTAACAAAAACATATAAAAAATAACCAATGTTGAAAGAGATATTTTAATATTTCATGAAAAATACTAGCTCATCTTGAATTTGATGGCAGCAAAATATCACTAAAAAAGTTGGGAGAGGGCAATGTTTACCTCTTTGTAGCATCCTCTCTTCTTTTAACAACAGTCCATAAATGTCTGGAAACTGAGGAAACCAGCTGCTGGACCTTTGGGAGAAGAATGCTGTCCCATCCTTGTCTGATATAGGATTCCAGTTGCTTAACAGCCCTGGGTCTCCTTTGTCTTATTTTGCAATTCATCATGTGCCAAATGTTTTCAGTTGGTGAAAGGTCTAGACTGCACGCAGGCCAGTCCAGCACACAGACTCTTCCACTAGAAAGTCATGCTGTTGTAATAGATGCAGTATGTGGTTTAGCATTGTCTTGCTGAAATATGCAAGGCCTTCCCTGAAAAAGATGTTGCCTGGAGTAAAGCATATGCTGCACTAAAGCCGCTATATACCGAGCATTGATGGTGCCTTTCTAGATGTAGTTGCCAGTATCATAGGAACTAATGCACCCCCAACCCATCAGAGACGCAGGCTTTTGAATTGAGCACTGATAATAAGCTGGAAGGTCCCGCTCTTCTTTAGTCCAGAGGACATAGTGTCCATGATTTCCAAAAAGAATTTAAAATTTTGATTTGATCACAGAACAGCTTTCCACTTTGCCTCAGTCCACTTTGAATGAGCCTTGGCCCAAAGAAAATGGCTGCATTCCCCGATCGTGTTAGCATATGGACTTCAACTTTGCATGATAGAGCTTTAAGCTGCATTTGTGGATGGCACAGCAAATTGTTTTGTTTTCACAGACAGTGATTTCTGAAAGTGTTCCTGAGCCCATCCAGTGTTTTCATGACAGAATCATGCCTGTTTGCAATGCAGTGCTGCCTGAGGATCTGAAGATCACGAACATCCAATATTGGATTTTGGGTGTGTCCCTTGCCCATAGAGATGTCTCCAGAATCCCTGAATCTTCTGATGATATTATACTGTAGTTGATAGAATATTCAAAGTCTATGCGATTTCATGTTGAGGAACATTATTCTGAAATTGCTTTACAATTTGTAGACAGTGTTTCTCTGCACAGTTTTACTTCTAAGAGATTCTTCCTCTGTAAGGCACTCTTTTTATACCCAGTCACTTCACTGGCCTGTTGCCAATTCACTTAATTAGTTTCAACATATTCCTCCAGCTGTTTCTTTTTAGTACCACTTACTTTTTCATTGTCCTTGTTCCATTTTTTTTACATGTGTGCTGCCATCAAATTCAAGACGAGCTAGGATTTTTCATGAAATAGCAAAATGTCTCACTTTCAACATTTTAATGTTCTTTTGTGAATAAAATATTGGTTTGTGAGATTTGCAAATAACTGCATTGTGTTTTTATTTATATTTCACAGTGTCCAGACCTTTTTGGAATTAGGGTTGTACATCTGAGAGACTCTTCCTCCTGAGGGGAATATTACCTATGGGAAAAGCTTCTCCTCATACACAGACAATAAATGTAAAACAAGTGCTAAGCATTATATTGCTATTTCATTCATTTTCTGTTTTAATGTGGTTTAAGTGCTGTTCTAATGCATTTTTTTACATTATGCAAGGCAAATTTCTTAAAAAAAATCTGAAGCATTGAGAAGAATGATAGAACACAATTTCAAAATAAGTTCAATAATTTATGAGTTTCCATACTTTTACCAAACTGTTATATATATTTAAAAAAGGAACACATCTTTTTAAAGGGAAACCTGTCAATTTAATATTGTAATTCCATAAAACTGAAAGAACTCAAAAGCCATAGTTTATCATTATCAGTAGAAGATATAAGAATATGATCATGCCCCTTGTCCAGCAATTTCTGTAATAAAAACGATCAAAGAGGTATATTTTGTTTGAGGCTCCTTACCTGCAAAATGTCCAAATAATTCAAATTTTACATCTCCAGTCTGTAAGATAGTCTTTCTGTTGAAAATTTATTCTCCCCAAAGCCACTTGATATTAATTTCAACCACATTGCCTGCTCTTCATGGTTAAGCTAGTCAGAGGTAAACCAGAGCAGTGGAAGAAATTTATAAACTGGCATACTAATTCATGTAGATAATCGAAAAGAATGATTTATAGTATCCAAATGGTTACAAGCAGTAGCGACACCAGAGTGTTAAAAAGTAAACCATGCACATGCCTACAGGCTTCTTTGAGGCAATGCCTAGTCTCAGTCTTTAGATCCACTGCTGAATCATATTAGTAAAAAGAATAAGGAGATGTGAGCAGAACAGTGTGACAAGATTGCTGCGCTTGAGACTGGAACCATATGAACGCATAGTGGCAATGAATAAGTTGTCTTAATAATCTCGCATTTTTTCACAATGATTATTACAAAAAGCCGCACAAACCGCAACAGCTTGGATATCAGGGGGGGTTTTTTTTGGTCCAAGCTTTTCTTTTCTTCACATAGTCACAAAGGACAGTAATTAAAAAGTGGTCAGAATTTGTAGGAATAACATAAATATATATGTCCATGTATAATTATGTAACTATTCAATGGCATGCCTTTTTATAGTCTCTAAAGATTAAGATTTCTAAACTGTCTATATGAAGATGCAAGGTCACAATATTCAATTGGCTGAACGGTAATTAATTTTATATAACACACTGCTATATAATCAGCTTGCTAATTGCATCATTAGCCATGATTCCTTATGTCTGTGGATCAAACTGTCCCCCAAAGAGCTCATCAGCAGTGAGCTGTTCAAATTTCCCTTCTGGAAATTACACAAAACAATAGCCATCAGTGGATCCGTTTGGTGGCTGGTAAGTTGATATGCAGCCATGTAATAGAGGAGAATGCATACAGTAAATGAGTCCTCATTTTCTGTATGCATTCACCTCTATTACCTGGCTGCATTTACATGGGAGCCATCCATTTTGCCTGTAGAAATCATTGTTTCATCAATCAAGTGCTGTTTAGGCAATAGATTACATTTATATAGCACTTTTCTAGTCTCACTGACCACTCGAAGTGCTTTACAATACAAGACATATTCACACAGACCCATAAATAACTTTTATACAATACTATACATACTTCCACACAGCATTGGGGACAGTTTTTGGGGTATCATACTCAAGGACAATTTCACATATAAACTAGAGGTGCTGGGTATCCTACTACCAAAATGCTGATTTCTGGACAATCTGCTTTACTGTACATCCTGCTCTGCCAATGCAGTGGCTGCATCTCTTCAACTGTTTTGAATTACTTTTTGCTGCCTTTCACTCTTCCCTGTGCCAAATACATTTTCATTAGGGTTGATTGGGTGAATTAGTTGTTGGTGAGTTGCTGGTCGTGTTTTTGGGGGCAAATTTTCCAGGATGTTTTTATCGTGAATTTTTGCTAATTTAGTGCTCTACATCCTTACAGCATACAGCTCAAAAAGCACCTACCTTGTGAGTAACTTTGGTGCACAAACACCTCCACAAATGTACCGGCATACAGTGGACCGACAGCGACAAGTTGGAAATTTTTAACGTCTCACTCAATCCTAATTTTAAATTGTTTACTAATGTGATTCCTTCTTAAAACTTTGAAACTGTACACAAGTCTGGACCCCTCTCTTTAGCACTTTCTGAACCGGTTCCTGCAGCCAGGCTCTGCAGCTGCATTTAATTCAGTCACTGTACGCCCTTAGAGAGGCTCTGAATTTCCACACTGTGATGTAATGGTCTCCTTTGGTAGAAAATATAACTTAATAGTGACTCGCTCATTTTTTTCCTCCTCCCTCCTCTTGCATTTGATTACCTATGTCATCACACCTTTTGTGTTGATTACATCTAAAGTATCGGAAACTGTGTATTTAACTAATTTACCATGCCAAGCTATTCTCTCAACCAAAAGAGCTTTGTCTTTGTAATTACAACGGATTAGGGACTAATATCTAATTATGCCTTAATATGCTTTAATGCATTTTTAATGGCAGCTGGGTGTTAAAGTCAAATTTGCTGCTGTCTCTGTTGGGGGTGGGAGGTGAAGATGGAGGAAGGGAAAGGGTTTCTTGGCAGGAGAGGCTGGAGGGAGGATAGGAAACATTGATTTCTTTGGCAGAGGTTAGAGGAGCCTAGAAGCGAGCCAGCTGCTGCATACTGAAGCCGTTCAACGTTAAAATGTTGCACCAGCCATGATCCGCAGTAAAATGCATTTCCCTCGCTGCTGTTTTATGTCAAAAGAGGGAGGACACAAATGCCTATTTGAATTATGATCTGAAATAGAGACCGTTTATTGATTTGCTACTTTATGAAGGGATGACTACATTGCCAAGACAAGTGAGATTGAGTACCGCTGGCAGCCAAAAGAAGGGTTGACTTTTCTGTCAGAAAATACAGTCAAGAAATGCTACGGTCTAGAGACTCTAGTGCTAAAAAGCCAAAAATCTATGCATGCACACACTAACACACATACACACACGTTTCTGATTTTCAAGGGTCACAGCTTATGGCTGACAAGCACACTGAACAAATAGATATTCTCAGAAGCACGCCTGCCTGCTCTTATAAATGTATTCATACTCACTGTTTGTTTGTCTACGCATGATTGTTTTCCACAACAATATTCCATCATTTGTTTCCCCCTTGTTTATTCTAATAGAGTGTAGGAACAGAAAAATATCTGCATAATATTTCAAAGATTGATTGGGATGCAAATTGCCTTGTGAGCCCAATTGGTGTGGCTTGGCCTGTTTTAATTGGGTTCTGTTAATTAATGCTCAATGTGAAGACAAACTGAATTACTTGCAGGTTTTGCACATGTCATTATCTCCTAATTGTGCCAGCATGAATGCGTATGTGCGTGTGTGCTATACGTGCATGAGGTTCCATGCCTATTTGGTTAACCCTTTTTACACTTGTTAGAGCCCATTAAAATTATTACACCTTAAAAAAAACCCCACAGGTCATTAAGTTAATACACCATTAGGAAGCTTAGCTTTAAGGTTTTAACAACTGAAAGACTATTAAGAGAAAATATAATTAATTTACAGACTTACTGGATGTAACAGAACTGTCAGATACACATAGGTGTCTAATCTTACAGCCGGATCGACTGTTGGGATTTTCTCTTTAATACTGTAGCGTCTTTATCTTACAGTGTAAAGTGCCTTGAGATGATGTTTGTTGTGAATTGGCGCTGTATAAATAAAATTGAATTGAATTAGATTCATTTTCCATGTTCAGATATGGACCTCATGAGAAATTTCAAAGGAGTGAATGGATAAGAGCACTTGACATGATTTGTCTTTATGCAATAACTGCATGGGTGTGATTAAGAGTGTTTTGAGTGGCAACTGCTGTTAGTCATCCTTTTACATTTGCTCCGTAAATCTCACATTCTCTTAATTACTTCTGCTAATATTTTATCTTGCACACAAGCTCCGAATCAATCCAAAGAAACCAGAACTAATTTTTCACAAGCCATGTGTCAGCACATGACTTCTTGTACCTTGAATGAAAACAAAACAAAATAAAATCTCTTGAAATGTCTCTGCTTTAAAATGGATCCAAAAAATGTAGCGGTGGTTCAGCAAGCATGCAATGAATTGTGGATTATCTCTTGGATCTCTATGCTGGTGATGAGATATATGTGCAACTTGAGTTGCAAAGCAGCGAGATTCGTATTTTCAGACCATTACACAGAAGATGCTAAATCTCAAAATCCTCCATGCAGACATATAACAGAACAAATGCATCAAAGGGTAAAATGGGAGCGTGAGTCATTACACCTCTCATCATGACCGCCAAGCGATTTATCCTGCCAGCCAGTCACTGAGTCGAGGAGGTCCTCGACGGCAACAAATAAACATATTAATATGATCATTCGCGCTCTGAGAGGTAGAGTGTACGGCAATTAACGGTTGTCTGTTGCTACGGGGACTGGAGTGTCGTTAGCGCCAGAGTGACCTTGAGTAGCCTCGTTAGGGGGATGATTGACATGGTAACTGTTTTCAGTGGTAACATTTAAAGTGGGGAGGGAGGGATGGACAGACGGGTAGGCCGGGTGGCAGGTGGCAGACAGTGGGTGCAGAGAGCACCTGGGATGTTATGAATGAGATCTGGCTTTGTCAAGATGAGACGTGACAAATGGAGCAGAGTTTTGGAAAACAGATGAGCTGCCAAAAGCTTTGACTGCAAACTTGATTTAAAGACATGTTCGCTGTACTGATTTTGTGGTATTTGTCAGATAGCCGTCACTGTCATGTTATTTAAAAAAATGTAACCATTCACTAACATTGCTTATTATTTCAGGAGCTAGATTATTATTGTTTACTTCTTCTTAATTTCCTTTTTTTTAGTAAGCATAAATTTGTGAAAGGTGTCTGTAAAATGCCTTCTAATTGCTCACATGAACATGTACATGTTGCACCTTTTGCAATTAACAAATAAATAAGAAAGTGGAATTTACCAAGCCTGCAAACCTAAAATTCAAAGGGTTTTATTCATCATTCTGAGGTTAGCTTAATGTATGTGACTGCATATTGCTTTTCAGAAGTCAGGATCTCAGAAGTGCACTTATATTGGAAACAATACAGAAATATACTTAGAAATGCATTTTACTCTTTACTGTAAAATGTATGAGTATTACAATCCAACACTTGTCACCATTAAAGTAGTGCCTCTGTAGTGTGGTGGTTTACACATTTGCCTCCATCCCAGGTTCGAGCCCAGGTGAGGACACAAACCCTTGCATCAGTTCAAGCTTAAAGGTTCATTCATTCATTCATTTTCTTCTGCTTAACCAATTCAGGGTTGTGGGGTTACTGGAGCATATCCCAGCTGTCATAGGGCGAAAGGCGGGGTACACCCCAGACAAGTCACCAGTCTGTCACAGGGCCAGACAGACAATCATTCATGCTCACATTCAAACCTATGGTCAGTTTAGAATCGCCAACTAACCTAACCCCTTTGTATGTCTTTGGACTGTGGGAGGAAGCTGGCACACCCGTAGAGAACCCATGCAACACGGGAGAACATGCAAGCTCTGCACAGAGGGGCCTAAGCTGGCCGACTGCGGGATATGAACCTGGACTCTTGCTTTGAGGCAACAGTGCTAACCATCGCAGCACTGTGCTGCCCAGTTCAAAGGTCATTAATGTTATTGTCATTCAAACGATGAGATAGCACAGCATCTCCAACATCATAGTAATAAACAAACAATATACACAACCAGGAAGGGTATCCAGTGTAAAATCTATGCCAAATTACCAATGCGGATTCATCTGCTGTGGCAACCCCTTGGTTGCCACAGCAGAAATACAAGGGAGCAGTCAAAGATGATTTTACTTCCATAGTGTAATGGTTTACACATTTGTGACCCCTTGGGGAAAACAAGATAGAAGCCGAAAATATTGTCTGTATCTATACTTGTCACCACTATGAGTTCAGCTAAACTTACTACACAAAATCGTGGCATAGCAATTTGATGAATTAGTAATCATGAATAAATCTGAATGAGAGCATGTATCAACCATTATTAATCAGGTTTTTAAAGATCTAGTCTACAAACTCAAGTTAGGGTAAGCTGTAACTCTCTCCAAATACAGCCACTGTACAAACACCAAAAAGTACCTGTGATGTCATGCTGTTTGAAAGAGTCGCTGTAGATCTGGTGCTGATTGGGACAGTGTTTCTTCAGCCATTTGCACACGTCCTGTTGGGTCCACAGGGCCACTGGCTTGGAAAGCTTCACATATCCTGTCTGCATCGGATACAAACAAAATAAAAATTTAGAATGACTTCTTTTAAAACATTTTGCACGGTCTTGCTATTTACAGCTATTACTAAATTATGATCACATTGTTTATGGACTACCACTTCCCTTTTCTGTCAATTTGATTTAGAGGATGGTCATGAAGTACTGTTCTATGTCATTGTTTTCTCTGTTTGGCAAGGAGTCATGTCACCATTATCATTTGGCCCAACAGCTGATATAATAGAATATTTACAGGTTGCTTTGTGACATTTTTTCTTTTGGCCAATAAATTACCAATCTTTTAAAGTGAAACAGAACGTCAGTGACACAGTAGTTCATTTGGCTCAACATCCCTCACAGTCCACAGGTTATTGTAATGTCTGAAGTACAGAAAGAAAATAAGTTTTCTTATCATTGGTTGGCTGTATTGCACAAACTAACTAGAATTAAAATCCACTGAGAAGTCAAGGAGGCTCACAAACAGTCACATCCAGGACAAATTAATCCCACTCACCAAATGAAAGTGTTTGATTTCAGTAGCAACCATGACCATAAAAATCATAAAAATATGCAAATGCATCACCATGACACGGCATTGAGCATATTACTGTGCATAATGTTGATATGCAAACCGCAACCACAAAAGTAGGAGGACTAAAGAAGGAGTCAACCAGTAAGACCACTCCCTCCATGATCATGACCTCGAATTTATGCAATTATGGAACAAAAATAATTGTTTGAACTTTTTTTTAGATTATTTTTATTCCCATCAAAGCTGAACACTTTTCAAGGAGAGGAAAAGTAATATCTATTTGCCTTGATTCTGAGCGTCAAAGAGAAGACCCAAACACATGACTCCAGGAAGCAGGTTCAGGAACACAAAGTGAGTTTTATGAAAAGCTGAAGTCCAAACAGTCTAAAGAAAAATACAGTTCAAGGGTGCAACAAAATAATAACATGTTGCAAGGTGGAACTCAAACTAGACTTAACTTGACTTGACTAAACATTACATGACTTGAGTTGGCGAGACGAGATGAGAACTTGGCATGGCAGAATAATCTAAAAGACATGGCAAAGAGACAAGAGCACAGAACTAAACTTTACACACAGACTTAATGAGCAAACAAGAAACAGGTGAGAGAGGAGCACAGGCGGTAACACTCAAGGGCAGGAAGTAAAACTGAACAATATAATGCATGAGACAAGACAGGTTACAAAATAAAACAGGAAACAAACACCACTGAAAGCATGACACAAGACTAAACTTGACAAAGACAGGAACACAGCAGGGAACAACTAAGGAATTTAAGCAACATAAACAAGAGACACTGAAGGCTAAACATAAACAAGGACGCAATAAAAGAGATAAACAAAGTAAGGCTCAACTAGAGAACAAACAAATGCGCGGTATAAGGGAAAACACAAAACCAAGAATGTCAAAACTGTAAAAGCTAGAAACACAAAAGCATGAAAGAAACTCAAAAACACACAAAACCAAAATAGCAAAACACAAGACCATAACACTATTGGCATGTTTACGCTGACTTTAAACGAGCCACCATAAAGCTTTGCAGGCCACTTTGAATCCTACCTGTGTTGTGTAAAAGAATCAAATTGAAAACTTTGATCATAAATAAAACATATAACAGCATAGTAGCAAAAGCAAAAAAAAAAAAAAAATAGGCCAGTTTCAGTTTAATTTATAATAAAGTGCAACTGCAGATCCATTGCACTAATAAGCCAGCAGCATTAGTGTCGAAAGCAAACAGATCTGTTAAATTGTCTTTTTATTTTTTTTATCTGGAATCCATAGCTGGGAGGACTGAGGATAAACCAACTATATGTTTACACCCATGATAACAACTGCTATTAAGACTCAGCAAAACTAAGAGGATAGGGCATCAAATGATAGATGTGGGCTATGGCACACATTTTAGAAAAGGAAAACTTTTTTAAAATTTCAGTGTATAGGCTAAACATTTTTACAACGGGAGTATGTAAAGAATCCCTAAAGCAAAGATAAATACAAATTAAAATGCTAAAAAAAACCCTGCATTTCCACATTCATCTAGATTTTATAAAAGCCAGAGGGAACCACTGGAGATGAGCAAAAGAGCTGCAGTTGAACAGACACCTTGCTGTGGCATTAGCTCATTGGTCCTTCAGCCAAATGAGCTAAAAAGAAGAAATATAACTCCAGAAAAGCAAATTAAAAGACAACTGAACAATCTTCACATAGACAGACTCTGTTATGTATGACCTAAATATAGGTTTATGCTTTCACTGAATAGCTAAGGCAATCAATGCTTTTATTAAATCTAAACAACAAAACACCAAACAACTTTCCCAATAACAAGGAAACTATGTCTAAATAATTATCAGGAGAAGAGAAAGGCAGTGTTGGATTGCACAGTTTGCCTCTGTCAAGACAAATGAGAAAAAAAAAATGATGCAGACCTTGTGATGTGTCTCTTCTGTTGTGTGATAATTTGGCTGCTAAAGTATAACAGAAAGCTTAGAGAATTTTTGATTATTTGCCTTAACTGCAATTTAATATCCTTAACGGGTGATAAGCATGTTGATCAAAATTATAGGTGTGATTAACTCATTCATCCTCTGTAAGTAAGATTTGTGCAAAAGTGATAGATTGGTATGTTTGTGTCTTGTACTGTTTGATGTGTTCACAGCTAATAGGGATCAGAATAAAAAGAATAAAGTAGCTCATAAGACAGAAATCATACACAGGCAAGCTGATCAAAGCATATTGCTCTGCAGCAGCTCTAGTGGTGAAAACCTACCGTATTATACTTGCGTGTAGTAGAGTACATGTATATTCACACCTACGTATATGCACCGATCTGTATTGCATTGTAATCACGTTGCAAGATGCCCTTCTTATTTAAATACACTACTTCAACAGCAGGCAAGGCAGGAGCCTGCCAAAAGAATCTCTCTTGAAAGTGCTGGCAATGGATTTGATTTTGATTGAGGGGCTACTAAAATTACAAACACAGAGAGGTGATTAAAATTTCACATCCACTCCCCTCCACTTCAGCCTGCTCTCTGGCTGCTGTGTGGTGTGGCATAGCAATGGAAGCCCCTCTTTCCTCCACCCAAAGAAAGCAGAATAACAGGTACTGGCAGTATTTCCTTGGCTTTGCCTTCTCGCTCCTTCCTCCCATCCTGTCTCATTTCTTCCCCATGTTCAATCTCACACAGTTCCTGTCAGATCTATCACATTGTCTTTCTCACTTCTTCCCCCCGCATATTGTAGCCCTCATCTCTCCCATCGCCCTCTCTCACCTGTTTCTTATTATATGGTGCTACCTCACTCTCGCCTTTTCTATGTCTCTTCACTGCTCCTTCCCACTCACTATACAGCGCCCTAGTGAGACAGAGAAATTGAAGGATATGTACATGCTGATTTGGGCATATGGTCTGAATCCCATGCAGGTAGGCGAAGTGACAGAGGGCCAAAGAAAGCAGGTAGGTATGTAGGCAGATAAGGCAAGGCCTTTCTTAACGCGACTGTTTGGCAGCCTGCACAGATAGATGTTGAATCTGCAGGGAGGGGAGGGAGTGGTATCACAGGAAGAAACCACATTAACCATTAAACACAGCTCAACTCAATGCTAATTAACCCCGACTACAAGCCTGAGGCGACAAAAGAGAGAGGGAGGCCAGGATGTCGTAAGAGTGAAAGATGGAGAAGAAAAAAGGAGGGACAGGAATGTGTGTGTGTGTGTGTGTGTGTGTGTGTGTGTGTGTGTGTGTGTGTGTACTGAAAGCATGTGAGAAGGGAGAGTTTGCAAAAGGAGAGGAGGCTGGGAGTGTGAAGAATGGCTGGACTGACAGATGATCCAGAGGAATGAAAAGCAAAAAGTCTAGTGCTCCATGGTAGACTCGGCAGAGTTTGACACAGGAGACTCTCTCATTTTCCATGAACCCATTTGTGAGTCAATGGCCATCTGTGTTTTACATTCTGCACTGATTTAGCCCATAGCTGTGCTCCCTGGGCCAGTACAATAGGTGAGCCGGTGCCTTCCTGCCTGCCAGCCAGCCAGCAGAGCCAAAGGGCGGGGAGAAAACAGAACAGAGAAGAAAACAAGAGTACAATCATGCTCAAAGAGCTGTGTTCAAGAGACTCTGGGCCAATTAGAGATTTGAGTGACAGCACAGGGGTGAGAGAGGAAGCTTGCTTTATTTCTAAGTGGAATACGTCTGGGAACAGGCGCACAAAGACGCACACATATACCCACACGTTCAGCACACATGCACATTGGAAGAAATGCACATAAATGGAATGTATAACCGCATGAAGCACATTTATGACTGCCATCTGTGCCAACATGCGTTCAGTGTTGTGCTGTCCTTGGATTTAATTGATATCTGAAAGCCCAGTGGAGCTCCCAGTATTCTTCACGTTACCTTAGCAACAGAGCAAGGACAACCTCAAAAATTAAAAGACAAGGAATAAAGCCTTTGGGGAAATGCACAACCCTAACATGGACCAGAGTCTGTAATAAATATACACACATTTACAACCACGGTGGAAAAAAAACTATTACATACATAATGAAGCATGTAATCCCACTAAAACTGATAAGCATTTAAAGATCCAATATGAATGTACTCAGCTAAATTAATCAAGAGGCAATCACATGGCCCCTTTGTGAGGACAGTGTTGGAATACAAAAAAGAGCTGGGAATTAAAAAGCACTGAAAGGCATTCCAGAGACAAATACCATGTGACTGAGAGAGCGAATCTGGCAGTGGTGTTGTACAGCAATAATTGTTTCTTCGGAGAACTGCAACCCCCCGTGCCGTGGTTTTCATTTTGGCTCCAAGATTGCTAGGCTGATTGCAGGGTCAAATGGCTTTTCACTCAATTAAAAATGTTAACTACAGCAGCAATTAGCTCATATAAGGACATTGTTTTGTCAGTAATTTGAATTTAGCGTTAAACTGACCACAAGGAGCTTATTATGTGGAACAGATTTATCATTTTTTCTGAGTTTTGTTTACTTCCCAGGAATAACTCAAATTCAACCTCAGCATTGAATATTTCCCCAGACGATATAAAGTGGCAGAGGTCATTTATCGAGCAAATGCATACAAGGGCAAAACAAATACTCAATGGCTCTTTGATAGCAAAGTGCCGTTGTGTTTTATTCAAAACCATTACAGCTGTCTAGTAGCCTTCATTAGGAGCAGCATTGTTTGTTTAGTAAATCATAGCTGTGTTCAAAACCCTGCAATCCCATTTTTTTTGTCCAATCAGGTTAAGAAAAACACTACAAAGCAGCAATAATGGCCATGTTCAATACCTACATTTACTGTATGACACAAAGTCAACTACATTTCATTTATTAAATATGCATCAGGTCTGTCACCCGGTGCCTTTATTTGCCAGATCTCAATAGTGCTGGCTAGTAGGGAGTATATACAAAATTTCTAGTCCCGAGTCCCTAGGTATGAATTACAAATCCAAACAAAGAAAGTCTGGGAGGAAAACAGAATTTAACAGTGCGAGGAAAGATTTGTTTGATTTCATCAGACAAAGGCTGCGGTTGGACTTTAGTCAAAGTTAAACTGAAACTGGATTATTGCTTGTTTGAAATATTTCCTTAAAGCTATTAGGCTGCTGCATTTTCTATTTGTTATCAAAGCAGGCCATTTTTAATTTGAGTCATTTGCATAAACACACATAACAAGATTCACGCTCTCCAGCTGACGTGGTCTGCACAGCTTTATAGCTCCTGGTAGATTCTTAGTAGATCTATGCATGCCAATAGATATTTTTCCCTCTACTTCATGTTTGTTCCATCTTTTGCATATAAAAGAAATGCACAAAGGTAACTCTCAAATTTCACAAATGCAACACCTGTTCTTCACTTATTATAGAGTTTAATCAATATGTCTTTGAACTTTATAATCTTCATGAGAGTAAGATTTATTGCAGGAGTGCATTATCTGTCCAGACCTGCTTTCAAACAAAGTAAAACACACAAAATGTAATGAGCTTCAGATAAATTAAAGTCGTTTAAATTAACTTCAAATAAAGAGTACAAAGACATGTTATTCTTTTTAGAGCAATAAGTGCTCACTTCTTACTAGAAATAGATTTCAAAAGAAAACATGACTCTGGAGACCAAAAGACCAGAAAAATTTCTCCAAAACCCATACTGACTGAACCACTCCTCAGGAAGCGCTGCATTAAAAACAGACAATTCTGTGGTGGAAATCACTGCACCGGCTCATAAAATGGGTGTTGCTGCACACCAATGTTAAACGTAAAAGACTGTTTCCCAAATGCTTACAGTGTTTTATAAATGGACAATGTGATGCAACACAGTGGGAAACACCACTGACTCAGTCAAATATACAGGAAATGTCATCAGTTTTAGTCTTCATCAAATCTGGTGAGACAACTTGTCTGATGAGGCTTTGGTGCATGTGTTCACTGAGACTCGGGATGTCTACATGAATGAGAGTCAACTGCCTTCACAAAGTATTGTGTCTGTAATGTAATTTCTAATCTAAACATCCTAAATCATCTCCTGACAAATACCATCTATTTTCTAATAATTAAGAAAATGCCTGTTGGAGCAGAAGTCACCATGGGGTGGTATGATTTGTCAGCAGCAATCGGTGGTTCCAAATGAATGCAAGGAACTGAGATTTCCAAGCAGAAAATTGCATTCTAATACAATTATCAGTGTTATCCACTTCACCCACTGGTGCTTTTATTGTTGCGGTCAATCAGCGTCCACTAAAAAATAGGCAGTTTCAACATTTGTTATGTTGCTTTTGTACTATTTTCAATTAAATATCGGGATTAAAATATTTGTAAATCAATTTATTCTATTTTTACAAATATTTTACACAGCCTCTTCCAATTTTTTGAGAAACACTGTTGTAGCTAGATATACCAGCAAGCTCACAGCCACTCATAGAAGCCAGACCCTGTATTTACAAAAGGTCTTAAGACAAAGCATCGCCACATTATATCTCACACTGTGTATCCTTTACAAGTACAACTCTGACTTTTCAGTATGGAAATTCAAAACTGACCCACGTTCTACTTTCCAGTGTGTTCGATCAATTTTCAGGAGTACTACAGAAACTGAAAGGTTGCATTAGACTCTAAACTTCTTCCTGCATCCTCAACGGTCCTGTTTTGCGCAAGTCGGATTAACTGTTACATACTACCCTCTAGTGTCACAACTGAACACTACGAGCATGTTTAAGTGCGGATGGAGGAGCACTATGAGGAGCAGGGCAGCTGCCATTAATGTCATGTTGACTGAGTGAATGGGTGTTTGAGACACGGAGCCCTGTGTCGTCTGCCCTATCTCCACTGCACAGCTAATTAACAGCTCTGGCGTGTTCCCTCTCTCTTTCTTTTCTTTCTGCCTCGCTCCATTTCTCTCGTCCAGAGCTGGCAGGAGATGAAAATTCCCTCTATTAATTAATCTGTTACATACAGGAATTGGGATGAAACCGTGATGTGTGTGTCTGTGTGTGTGTGTGTGCGCGCGTGTGTGTGGACAGGGTAGAGAGGAGTCCAGAGAGCTGCGGATAGCTGACAGAATAACACGCTGTGCTGGAAAAATTAATAAGCCTTAATAAGGAGCCTCTGTTTGAAATTGGATTTACAGGCAATGCCAACTTTATTCAGGCACATCAAAGAAAGTACATAAGATCCCTTCAGAGCACCTGACCTTGGGATTCAGCAGGGTCCATAAAGCATAGCAGGGCGTGTTAACACCAAACAAGATATATTCACCTTGGGCTTGATATTGATTACAACTGAGATGAGGTTATTTGCTATGGATGTTATATCCATCTACTGAGTCTAAATGGCTGTTTTATGCTTCATGTTTAATCTATGGCTAAGCCTTGACTCGATTACAAATCCAGGCGGGCGCATGATTCAACTTTAATCCAATATTTAAAAATTAACGCTGCTGATGTGATGAACTGAAATGACCTACGGTATGCCATCCCACAGACAGGCACAAAGGTCTGGATTTATTATGTCCTCACATTTATACAGCACTAATTGAAGGATCATTAAAGCAGGTACCTGTACTCCACATGAAACGAGATGAATGAGCTGCAGCATCACACTCTTTTTCTCAGTCAGCAATCCTGACAAAATGTCGAGTTTGCCACCTGAAAGCTGATGAAGCTGGGAATGAAACTCCAACATTTCTTCTGTATGACATGTGTCTGTAGCATTGAGTGCTGAAAGGTGGCATCAGAAATATGCTATTTTACAGAATTTGCTTTTATATTTCTCAGAATGTGGTATCAAACCTGTGTATTGTGTTGACACTAGAATCAAATAATATAAATCAATAAATTCCATCTGTATGACTGCTGCTATTTTACAGAGATGGATTTATCTTATAGCTGCCACTGAAAAAAATACTGGTTTTGAATTTTAGGGTGCAAGATAAATTCAACTCATATGTACAGAAATCAGGCTTGTCAAGGTCTGAGTTAAAATTATACTGTAACTAAACAATTGCTTATTAAAGACAAAATTTTGGATGCAGGTGAAATGGAACTGGACTTAAAACATTTGTTGTTAACATCTTGGCGCCAGATTCTATAGGGCACCTTCAAAGGTCTTGCCTTGGTGGGTTGCATATTAGCAGAGATTATAAGGGAGAGACATAGCACTCAAAGAATGCTGAATACAAATCTATGGGCGACTTCTGTGACAGAAGAGACAAAAAGCCAATGGATAGTGTAATATACTGCATGGATAAAAGTAGTGGGCCATACCACTTAATCACTGAATTCAGGTTTCATTCAGTACTATTGCAAAAGGTGTATAAAATCAAGCACTTAGCCATTCAATGTGTCTTTACAAACATTTATGTGCAAACTCACTGAATTCAAGTGTGGTACTGTAATAGGCTGCCAACACTGCAACAAGTCATTTCATGAAATTCCTTCCCTCTTAGATATTTCACAAATATCTAAGAGGGAAGTGGTTTGTGAAATATCTAAATATCTTGTGGAAGTGTTTCGGAAGCACAGCAACTGAGCCATGAAGTGGCACACCAGGTAAAATTAGAGAATGAGGTTGCTGAGTGCTGGGGCATATAGTGCATAAAAGCTGCCAACACTTTGCTGATTTCCAGTAGTTCCAAACCTTCTTTAGCATGAACATCAGCACAGAAACTGTGCAGTGGAAGCTTCATGGCATGGGTTTCCATGGCCAAGCAGCTACATGCCAGTCTTACAACACCACACACATGAAGTGATATAAAGGACGCTGCAACTGAACTCTGGAGCAGTGGAAATGTATTCTATGGAGTGAGAGATGACACTCTGTCTGGCAGTCTGATGGATAAGTCTGGATTTATTAAATACTAGAGAACATTACCTGCCTAAATGCATTCTGCCAGCTGCAGCTTGGTGGAGGAGGGATGATGCCATGGAGTTGTTTTTCCTTAGTTGCAGTGAAGGGAAATCTTAATGCATCAGTTTGCCAAAGCATTTTAGACACTTCTATACTTCCAACTTTGTGGGAACAGTTCGGAGAAGCCCCAGCATGACTGCGGCAAAGTACACAAAGAAAGGTCCGTAAAACTTGATTGACCCCACACAGAGCCCTGGCCTCAACCCCACTGAACACCTTTGGGATGAATTAGAATGGAGACTGAGAGACAGACCCTCTTATCTAGCTTTAGTGTCTGACCTCACAAACGGTCCTCTGAATGAATGGGCAAAATTCCCACAGACACACTCCAAAACTTGTAGAAAGCCTTTCTAAAAGAGTAGAAGCTGTTACAGCTGCAAAGGGGGACCAATTCTATATTAATGCCTATAGACCTAAAATAGAATGTCATGAAAGCTCTCATATGTGTAATGTGTATGTGCCCAATGATTTTGTCCATATAGTATGTGAACCAATGACATGTAGAGATTCATGACAGTCCCAACTTTGTGTTTGCAGTCATTTTTATGTCTTATTCGAGTAAAGATGGAAGGAATTATGCTCGTCTTTGCCTTTTCTTTTTTATTGGAAGTGTAGACTGAGCCATTAATGAAACCATGTATAATTTTGTGCATCCATAGTAAACGTAGAACTTTCAGTGGAAAGAAAGTTTCATATAAGCTTAAAAATAAATGCCTAAACAACTGCCAGGAGGTGTTACCATGATGACAGCTGAGTGATGAGACTTGCTTCTACAAGGCATTGGTGGTTGTAAAGTTCTGTCTCATCTGTTTGAAGCGTTAACATAATTCAGAGTAGGTAGTGTACATTCATTTATGAAATCAAATATATTACATTAAGCCTTACAAAATGCAAAAGAATGTGTGATTATATAGTAGCATACATATTCTACTATGTAGGTAGAACTAATATCTTATTATTTAAGTTTTGGATGCTCTAGCTGACATTTTAGCTGTAACATTAATTGAAGTTGATGTGTTTCAATGCTACCACTCAATTAACCCCAGATCATGCAAGTATTAATAAATACCATCTACCCCATGGCTGTGAA
Organism: Etroplus canarensis; assembly: GCA_015106775.1. Classification (NCBI taxonomy): domain Eukaryota; kingdom Metazoa; phylum Chordata; class Actinopteri; order Cichliformes; family Cichlidae; genus Etroplus; species Etroplus canarensis. The sequence goes on along the minus strand of VUQH01041627.1, from coordinate 17,096 downwards.
GCTTGATAGTACAGAATACCACTCCATATAATTAAACTCTTTATGCAGTAGGCTATTTGATTGTTCCCAGAGATACTGGATATTAAATCCAGTGCACAGGGACACATGGCATTGAGGCTGAAAGCTGTCAATCAAAAACTCTCTCCAGGTCCATAATCCAGTTCAGAACTGTTGCTACTTAAACAGACAAAAGAGCATCCCCACTCTCTCTCTCTCTCTCTCTCTCTCTCTGAGTGTGTGTGTGTGTGTGTGTGTGTGTTTGCACCAACTGAACCAGGCTAGGTTGTCTGTCTGGTATTTCAAAGTGGATTACACAGAGGACAGTTTCTGACTCAATGCACTTCCAGGTGCTTTGATTGACAGATGACTACCAGTGATTTAACTTAGAAAAAAATTTACAAAAAAGAGCATATGGGAGTGCATATATATTCAAGGTGATCACTACTGCCCCATCTACAGTTTATTTCTGGAGCGGAAACAATAAGTCTGCACTTCTGATGATGAGTCCTGTCATCACAAGACAACCTGAAACAGTAGCTTGAAAGGGTGTTTTTGCACACATACTCCTATCAGACCACAAATACAATCAGCTTAACACTATGTGAAAGTGTTTGAGATTTAGGAATGTGTATTTAAAAAAATGACAATGCTGTGATTTTGATGTTTAGGTACAGAAGAGGAATGAAAGTCAGTAGAAGCAAAACAGAACATGTGTGTGAATGAGAGGGAGGCAGGTGGAATGGTGAAGATGCAAAGAGTAGAGGTAGTAAAGGCAGATCGGTTTAAATACCTGGGATCAACCTTCCAAAGCAGTGGACAGTGCACAACAGAGGTAAAGAGAGTGCAGGCAGGGTGGACCAGGTGGAGATAAGTGTCGAGGGTGCTTTGTAACAGAATGATAGCAGCACGAAAGAAAGGGAAGGTGGAGACAAAGTCAGACAGGCAAGGCTGAGATGGTTCAGACATGTACAGAGGAGGGATAGTGAATATATTAGACAAAGAATGCTGAAGAAGGAGCTGCCAAACAGGAGGAAAAGAGGAAGACAACAGAGAAGGTTCATGGAGGTAGTGAAGGAGGACACGCAGAGGGTTGGTGTGAAGGAAGAGGATGCAAGGGATAGGCTGAGATGGAGGCAGATGATCTGCTGTGGCGACCCCTAAAGAAAACAAAAGTATAGTGGTCCATTTTCATCAGCTTTATTTTTCCTGTTATTATCACCAGCGTTTTAATTTTATTGAAAACAACCCAGCTAATTAAAAGGGTCATGGGTGTAAAGCTGATTTGAAAACTTTCATCATTTTAGTTTGTAATGGGCTTAAGGTAGCATGTGTTAATTTTGGGGGAAAAAAAAGAATTTCTTCAATTACTGCAGACAGAATCAAATATTTTTAAAACAAATACAAATGCACGGGACAAAATAAAAATTCAGCCTTAAGATCTCCTTCAACATAGAATGTAGTTTTTAAAACCCATAGGTTAACAGTTTTTGCTCTGTAAACAAAGTAACTACCAATAAAGCAATAGCAACTGAGTGGCCAGAGCCAGCTCTATTCTTATTTTACTATAAATGGGATCATAATTTACAAGAAAAAAAGAAAAAAGTCATTCTGTATTAAATATGATCTGGAACTGGCCACATAAAGACCTTGAAACCATTAGGCAAGTTTATTGAGGTATTTATCAAATGAAAAGTAGGGTCCTTTTTCTCTTAGACACGTATACACTCAGTCTTTTTGCAATGAGAGGCCCTCAGTAAAAAAGTATGTTTAAATCACGTCTGCACTGGCTTGTATTTTTTAGGCTAAGACCATATATCCAAGTTTTAAACAGTCTGTCCACTTGCTAAGTAACATTTACCATAAGTCTGAAAATTGCAGACTCTGGCGCCCCTTAGCTGCAGAATCATAGAAGACACTGAAAAACAGGGAAAGCACTTCGTTGGGATACAAAGATTACATGAAAAAATTATTATCCATCAAGATCAAATACCTAAAAAAAGACGTAATTAAACCATAAAAATACTGATTTTTGGAGTTGTTTGGTAACATGCTGGAAATTACAGAAAATTAAATAATTAGTGGTAAGTTTGAAAAACACTGGCAATAAGTTTACCTCATTAGTTTGGATTAAATAAACACTTCTGCTGAGTAGAATATTTTCTTGTGGCAGATGTAATAGACCAACCCTTACCCGGGTCAGCTCAGACTCGGAGACAGATCGGTGTGGTGGGGAGCGGCGCTGGTACATAGGAGGGCTGATGTCCTGGTAGCTTGGGCTGTCGTCGTCCAGCAGGACGGCCCCCGCATCCACATCCTCTTCCTCCAGCTGCGATGTCACATCATCTGGGCACATCTGGTGGTCGATGCCATTCTGGCTCAGGTTGCAGTGAACAGCTGCGTGGGTCAGAAGACAAAAATTAACAACTGATCAGCAAAGTAAACTTTCTAACTAAGGTGTTGTACTCAGTATCTACTTTTGCTAAATATGCATTACATTGTAATCGCTTAATTTCGGATATGCACTGTAATTGGCGTACTGAAGTTGTGTTTTCCTGTAAATGTGCTTAAATATAAATGTTTTTAAATGCTGGTGAATTAAAAGAGTGTTATATTATTTGTTTGATGGCATCCCACCTTAGCTTTTTAAATAATCTCTGCTACTAAGCATGCTGATGATATTTCAAACTGTGTGCATTATGTGCTGAACAAGCCCATGTCCTCGCATACTAAACACTCTACTGAAGAAATTCCACAAGATGGCAGTAGATAGTGATTTATAGAGGGTGAGCCACTGAAACCGTCTATTGTCTGTTCATTGGATTAAACCCAGTCAGCTGTGCAGACATCAAAAACAGCAAATACAGGGCTGTGCAAAAGTTTCAAGCAGAAGCTGAGATTCTAATCCATTATTCAATGACATCAGGGAGCAATCTGCTTAATCCCAAAATTATTGTAAACCATGAAAACAACCTCTAAACAACATAAATAAACCCACCATTGCCAATGTCACTGTTGCAATGGTGGCATCCCATTAAAGTACCACACTCAAATTAGCTTTTGATGCTTGATTTTATATACTTTTGGTGATGGGATTGATTGAAACCTCTGAATTTAATGATTATGAAGTGTGGCCCTTTTTTGTCCATGTAGTGCACATACACCATAGAACCCTTATCCCGAAATTATGAAGTTAATCTGAAATTTACATAAATCCATAGAAGAACTGTGGCAAGTTCTCCGAGATGCTTGAAAAAACTTGCAAAAACCTTGAAAACTGCAAAAGTGTAACACAAAAGGAAATACTTTTAGAGCTGTCTCATACTTTTTAAAATTCTAAATGTACTGTCTCCTATACTAATCTCATGTTCTCTCAGTGTTTTCTTATGTTGCAGTGAGAAAAAATGTGCATGTAATATGGAAATGATAGTACAGCTAGAGTTTACACTAGGCGTCCATATGCTGAATCCCAAATTGAGAAACTACGACTGAACATTATATACAGTGTGATTGCATAAAATAGCAAACACACTGTCTAGTTCAAGGAGGCTATGAAGTCAAGCTCAGCTGTGCTCAGCAGCTGTCCTGGCAGATCAGATGATATCAATGCCAGCTCACATCAGCCTACATCAGCTGATGGCTCAGCTTCTAAACATCCAACTGGCAGAGCTCATTTAGAGAATGTAGGGTGTTTCAGCCTGCTAACAGTTGCTGCACATCTGCAAGCCGCTTCACAACCAACGTCCACCCCAGCCTCAACTTTCATGTTACATCTGAATATCTCAACTCTGTTATCACTGATGCCTGCTGTGTTTTGTGCTATATTGTTTTGCTGCTCTCCCCGTCCCAGAACAGAGCTATGCTGAGAAATATAAATTACTGCAGATGGAAAGAACGATTCTCTTTTGACTACAATGGCCTAGACTGAATTACTGGCATGTTATATGCCTAAGATTTGCAACACAAAAGACAGTTTTCAAAGAAAAATATACCCCTATACATTGATGACCTTCTCAACTATGCATAACCATAAAGCAAGACTGATTTAGCACTACAGCAGAAGAGTTTATCTTCAGTTAGAAAAGCCTATTTTCCTTTTGTGGTTTGTTAAAATCCTACAGATGCTTCATTGGCTTCATGAGAGATCAACCTTTTTTCACAAATATAAATCTGGTTAAAATTGGTATAATGACTGCCACAAATGGTACTCAAGCTCAATTCTCAGTCAGATGACTTAAAAAAGAAAACAGTGACAGCAAATTCTCTGAATCAATTTTTATGCCTGTAAGTGATGAATGGCAGTAGTCACATATCGGCAGAAGGCTTGTATTACTCTATTGTATTACTTTGTCATTCCTACCATGAAATGATTATTTTTAGTTTAGTTTTTCAGGAGGTGTCAGACTCAGGCACTATTTTAGTCTCATCAGGCAGGGATACAGGCACAGAAGTGACAGCCACCAATGACTTGTTAGATGTCACTAAAATAGGTCATTTGCCATTACGAAACCTGGCTCTAAAAACACAGACGTCTCATTCATGTTGAATGGAAGTCAGAAACCTTTTTTTTTTTTTTTTTTTTTAATCAGACCTGAAGTCTGCATCACCTTCTGCTGTGGCTGTGGATTATAGGTCAAAAAAATGTTTTTTGAAAGCTGCACCTTCAGCTTTACTTAAAGGTCTAAAAAGAGGAACTGACTGAACTTCAAAATGGAGCAGAAGATCTGTCAGGAAAGCACACTATGGATTGAAACGAACCGGGACTGCTGGTCTAAATAAAACACTCTGAGTGAGGTTCAACATGCTAAAAGCATAAGCAGACAATGAACGATATAGCTGCCTGCAATAAATACATATTTGAACATCCTTGATATCTGTGATAGACACATAGGCTTGAGCAAGGAATAAAATAATGACAGTTATATACTGGCCAAACAAAACTGCCAGCCTGCTTGCTGGCAGACAAGCAAGCCCAGGAAAATTGCCAATTAGGGACTTATTTGAAACCACTGTCACAGAGCAATTACAACAAGTCTCAGACAGTTCAGACCAGACTGAAACAAAACAATAGCAACAGTAACAACATCCATGCTGTCACCCCACATAATAGGAGCAGAAGAGTGAAATTTACTGTAGGTGGCCCTGTCCTCCTCCTCCTGCTATGACATGCTGTACAGCAGGGAAATAGAGTGTGAACGCAATTTAAGCCAGGGAGCAAATGTGCTGCATTTGTTCAAATATCTGAGAAAAATCCATCCCCACTGACCTTGAATCACACTCTCTGCTATAAAAGTTTTAAAAAGATATTCCAGCATCCTTTAAAAAATCTACTCCTTATTTTCATACTCCACTTATTACTGGGGAGAAATATTTGTTGTATATACTGTCACAGAGCACTTAACCCTACACAAGTTTTGCTTGGATCAGATTAGTTGTAATTTCTGCTCCTGAATATATTGTAAGTTACTTTGAGCCCCTTCTTGTTTGCAATGGACAGGTTAACAGATGAGGTCAGGCAAGAGTGCTCATGGACTATGATGTTTGCAGACGACAAGAGCACAGGCAGGGTGGAATAGGTGGAGACAAGTGTCAGGGGTGCTTTGTGACAGAAGGATAGCAGCAGGAGTGAAAGGAAATGTTTACAAGACGGTAGAGAGACCTGTTATGATGTAGGGTTTGGAGACAGTGGCATGGACAAAATAAAGACAGATGGAGCTGGAGGTGGCAGAGTTGAAGGTGGTGAGATTTTTGTTGGGTGTGATCAGGATGGACATGATTAGAACTGGGTACGTCAGATAGACAGCTCAGGTTGAGAGGTTTGGAGAGAAAGCCAGGGAGGCACGGCTGAGATGGTTTGGACATGTGCAGAGGAGGGATAGTGGATGTATTGGAAAAGGGATTACGGCAGAGCTGCCAAACAGGAGGAAGAGGAAGACTACAGAGAAGGTTCACTGAAGTGGTGAAGGAGGACAGGAAGAGGGGTGGTGTGACAGAAGAGGATGCAAAGGATAGGGTGAGATGGAGACAGATGAACTGATGTGGCTAGCCCTAAAAACAGCCAAAAGAAGAAGAAATAAAAAGCATTTTTTTCATCCGCTGCTAAATTATTAGGAAATTTAGCGTTTTCAGAACTAATTTAGCCATAAGAAGATGTTATTTTCATCTGCAGTAAATTATATTTGGCAGTATGGCTCTGATAACGCCTCCCCATCCTTTCACATGCAACAAAGGGAAAGCTGGATGTGGAGAAAACAAAAATCAAATCCTGCTTCAAAGCTAACATCCAGTCAGACAGAATGAAAGGAGAAACTGGGTTAGAGGTGTGCTGCAAAGCAGCTTGCAGATGCACATGAACTGTAGGCTGGCTAAAACATCTTAAATTTGATGCCCAACATTTGTAAGAGGGTATAAACTAAGCTATCAGCTGGATCAGATTATGGACTGCCTGTTGTGATGAGCCTGCAGATAATTTATTGTAATGTTAAGGTAAAGGGTGCTGAGCTGGAAATGTTGCTTTGAAAAGCTAAAATAATCTTAATAGTTCAAAAAAGAATAACATAAATCATTTAAATATTTGTAGAAAAATGTTTTTCCTTTTTACTCATTACCCACTTAAAATTAGATTAAAACAAGTAAACCATAGTTTTAATTTGTGACTTTAAGCCCTATGCTGAGAACTACTGAAGTGACTTACCTACTCTAAAAAAAGCTACACCTTGACCAGCTATAGCTGTGAAATGCTACCTATGGTATAATCAGTAACAGCGATCTACTTTCATACTTTAAATCTGAATTTTATTTGAAGTTCCACCTGTGTCCCTTGGGCTTTTACATCCACAATACACTAACAAAGTTTTACAGCGTTCAATAATATAAAATCACAATACACCCTAACACAAGATGATAACAAATACACATTAACTGGGGAAAGAATATGGAATTATAATAAAATACATATAAAAATGCATGAATTAAAATTTTCAACAAATTTAATTAAAATGTATTGATACTAAGTCAGTATCTAAAGTCTTTAACGTAGGAGTTTTCATTTTATTCAACGAGTCTACTGAGGTACTACACATAAATAAAAGCTATAAATATTCCTTTAATCACATAACCATTTTCTGGCTTGTGCACTATTTCTGTGAGGCAAGGGAAAATTACATTTTAGATTTACTAATAAAAATATTGTTTAGTCTCTACTTAAAATGTGAGGTAGTCTGATGATTATTAAAGGACCACTGAGTTGAGTAATAACTAAGGTGCTTTGCATCTGATTAATACCTGAATATATAAGCGATTGGCTCTTTTTGTAACATCTTCAATCAAATTTCTTTGTTTCCTGATGATACAAAGGGCACAGCTCTAGAAATGTTCTTCAGACAAAAAACAAACGAAAGAGATTTGATTCATCACAGAAAAGCTGTAATCGTTTAAAGAATGAGCAACTCTCAAAAGTCATATAAGATACACAGAAATGATTAAAAACACTCTGGAAGTTTAGTTTTCCAAAAATCAAAGGAACACTTTGAAAATCTAAACTGATTAACAAGATTTACGTATGGATGGAGCACATATTTCTATCTTGAAGACATAACTGCAGTCCTGCTGTTTGCTCCTTGATTACAGAACACCGCCCTGTGAAGCCCCATTAACCCTATAGAAAGAATATACATGAGTGGGCCATGTTGTAAACAAAGCAAAATTGAGATGCATGGCACGAAGCATTGCTCCCTCTCACTGCCTCTTTATTCTCTCCTCCCAGCTCACTCTTTCCCCTTCCCCTCCTCACCCTGACTAAATTCATGACTGGTATGCAACAACTCTGAAGGAGAAATGAATTATACATCCTCTGCTAAGAGCATCTGAACAATGGTACAAGCAGACTAAATGAAAAGATGGGTGAGAAGATGATGAGAGGGGTTAGGCAAAGGGGAGGAACACAGCAAAAAGAGAAAGGACAGTTGTGTCGCCTGTCATCGTTTCTGTGGAAGAGGAGTGGGCGGATAGGGGGCTAAGAGATAGATTTTTTTTAACAGCAACAGTTACTATAAATAGCTCTATTACATTCTTCCCTCTGTCCTCCCTGACATGCGCTGTGAAAGCCTAGCGAGGGAAGAGAGATAGATGAGGGAGGATATCCACCTTATCTCCCACTCTTTTCTTTTTCCATCATTGGGATTCAATGTAACACGGGGGAAATGAGGAGAGAAAATGAATGGAGGACATACAGAATTGTTACCAAAAACTGCCATCACTGTAAAGCTGACTGCATTTCTATTATCTAGAGGAAGATTAAGAAAGAATAGGATTACTCTTACGTAACTCTGTTTCTCTTAATTAGTAGACAAGGTGCCATTACAAACCCACTGCATTTGAAAAGGACCAGCCAACAAGAATCCATGGGTGTGTTTGCCATGTCAAATTGAAGGACCACATAATCACAATATATTAAACAATATGACAACAATTTTTACTCTTGTAATATCACACAGGCGTTCTGGGCCAGACAAGTGCATGCCAAAAAATGTATATACGTTGTATGGACAAAAGTGTTGGGCCACACCTCTTAATCATCATTCTAAAGAGCTCACTGAATCCAAGCGTGGTAATGTAATAGGATGTCATTTTTGCAACAAGTCATTTTGTAAAAGCTCTTAAGTGTTTCAGAATCTCAGCAACTCAGCCACAAAGTGGTGGACCACATAAAGTTACAGAGTGGGGTTGTTGAGTGCTGAGGTACATTGTCTGTAAAAGTCACCAACACTCTGCTGACTCAGGAACTGTAAAGTTCTAAACATCCTCTGGCATTAACATCAGCACAAAAACTGTGCACTGGGAGCTTCATGACATACGTCTTCATTGTGGAGCAGTTGCATGCCAGACTTACATCACCAAGCACAATGCTAAGTAGATGGAGTGGTATAAAACATGCTGCCACCGGACTCTGGAGCAGTGGAAAATGTTCTGTGGAGTGAAAAATTATGATTCTCTATCTGGCAGCCTGAACAATGAGTCTGGGTTTGGCCAGCGGAATGTTACTTGCCTGACTGCATTGTGCTAGCTGTGACCTTCACTGGAGGAGGGATAATGCTATGGAGTTGTTTTTCCAGGGATTGGCCTGGGCCCTTTAGTTTCAGTGAAGGGAAATCTTATTGCTTCAGCTTACCAAGACATTTTGGACAATTCTATGCCTCCAGCCTTGTGGGAACTGTTTGGGAAAGGCCCTTTTCTGTTCCAGCATGACTGTTCTCCGGTGTACAAAGCAAGCTTGGTAAAGGCATGGTTGGATGAGTTTGGTGTGAAAGAACTTTACCTTAATCCCATTCAACACCTTTGATATGAACTAGAAAGGAGATTGTGAGCCAGGCTCTCGCATCCAACGTAAATGTCTGACTTCACAAATGCTCCTCTGGATGAATGGGAAAAAATCCCACAGACGCACTACAAAATTTCAAAGAAAGCCTTTCTAGAAGAGAGAAAGCTGTTATAGCTGCAAAGGGGATCCATATTAATGCCTATGGATTTAGAATGGAATGCCATTAAAGCTCCTGTAGGTGTAACATGTATGTGGAATAATATATTTGTCCATACAGTGTATATATTTTTGCTTGATTTTTTTGAACCTTTAGACTGCATTCTTAACCACCTTTCAGAACTTACAGAGCTATGTCAGGTCTCACCCAGAGAATATAAATATATGGAGTTTTTTGTTTGTAATTTTTAGCCTTTATTGAGACTGGGAGACAGCTGAGATGTTTCTTGGCATGGTCAATCTTTGCATTGTCAGATTGTAACCTCTAGCATAGAGAGGCAGCTGTGTCTCAGCTTTGTTAAAAACTGAAGTCCAACTTCAGTGACCGCAGGGTAACCCCCACTCGGGGAGGGGCTCACAGGTCATCAAACAAGGAACTCAAACAAACTGACCATCCCAAGGAGCTAAACTGAGAGATTATGTTCCCCTACATGTGCAGACAGGTTACACAACGTTTTAGAAATCATATTTGTGGTGAGAGATATTAGATTTTAGATATGCTAAATGCAACAAATTTGTCCCATTTTAAATTCAGATCTCCTATTTCTATTGCAGTAGCAAAATAGTCTTTTAAATTAAAAAATGATTTCACAAGCCTGGAATAGTGCTAAAAAAAAGTACATAAATGAACCAACTCTGTTTGATAAAAGAGCTATTCACATTTACCACACATAAAAAAAAAACTTGTTGATGATGCCACAGATACTGTATTTTGCCCACCAACCAGCTCCTTTGGCACACTATAGGGTTAAAAGTTCAACAAGCAAAATTTAAAACCAGTGGGTGTTACACTTGACCACCAGCATCCCAGAGCCAAGTAACAGGTACACTAGACACACCTCAATTAATTTTACAGTAGACTGCCAGGGCAGCAGACCATGACATCAAGGTTGGGTGATGTAACAACACTGTAACTCAAACCAAACAAGTAAATCAACAGCAGCAAAGTTGAAAGAAGAAGAAAGTTCATGCTTCAGAATTGCCACAGTCCTGACTTTTACCTTACTGAGATATTGTGGTATATCCTAAATCAGAACATCCCACAAATATCAATGTGTAATTAATCAGTAATGCGAGTAGGAAAGGTACAAAATTAACTTCTCAGCGTTGTGCAAGAGGAAATTTCTAATGGAGGTTTTTTCTGCTAATGGTGGTGCTAAGAGTTATTAAATTTAAAGGTTAGCTTACCTTTTACAGACTGTAATGTGAGTGATAATTCAGTATTTTTAATATTGGCAGAAAGCACAACTGTTGTAGTGGTTTTTTTTAGCTCAAATTGTGTTTGAATGACTTAGATAAAGACCCCACTACATAATTGTTGTTTGTTTGTTTTCTTAAGCATTCCTAAAATATATATTTTGTACATATAAAAAGAGGCAAAGTAATCACCATGTGGAAAAGCAGTTTATATAACAAGTCGTGAAACTCCCAGGAAACTATTTACATATGGTTGCAGACATGACTGGCAGCACGTAATTATTTTCACTCAGGGACTTCTTAGTTGTATTTCCAAAGTTACAAACTGAAGCAACATATTCATGTTTTCAGAACTGCATTGGGACAGAAGAGTGGCAGGTACCACTGCTCAGTGCAGACTCTCATCAGCAACTGTAAGCTATGGCCAGGGCACACAAGCTACTATTAGGTCAAGTATGTTGTCAATCAAAAGCTCAGTGCACAAATGCCATTTTAATGGAGCACCATGATACTTCTAATGGTACTTCTAATGATTAAGTTTGTAGGTATTTATTATTAACTGGATAATCTGGAAAAATGTTTTCATCAGTGGATCAGTGGATTACTATGAGGCTTCATAGGTGAATTGCCTCAATGTTGTAATTTGCTAGTCAATAGTCTGACGGAGGTATTGGCTGTAGCTATAATGCGATTTGAAATTATGTAAATGGTAGAGATGTTGCACACATACTTAAACAGTCATGCACACAGCATAAATGCAGTTCCCCAGCTCACTACATTGCTTGCTGGTAGCCTGACATTATTGTTTTCTCTTCAGGAATATCCTGGAAGTTTTCAATAAATCAGATGTCTGAATGACTGAGTGAATTCCTGTAGCTGAACACTTAGCTGAGTCAACGAGAGGGAGATGATTTAAATGCAGGTGCTGAAGCTGACGTGTCTGTCTATTTCCCCATAAAACTGCATCCATGCAAGAAACCCGGCTGAAAGAAAAAGCATGTTTCCAACCAGGGAAATAGGAGAAGGCAGACAGCCCTTTTCTGTGCTAACTTTAGAGCCAGTGTTTCACAGCACAAGCTGGTTCAAAGTGAAACCAGTAGTGGGTCCATAATCAAAAGTGATGTTTGCTCTGTGTGGGCGCTCAGGCTCTTAGTGATCTCTTTCTCTTTGGCTGACTCCCACAGTGTAGCAGTATGAATTGTTTGTGAATAGAATCAACTGTTCTGACCCAGAAACAAAGCCTAGATAAAGAGGTCAGGGTAAGCCAGATGACTGGAGATTTTACAAACTGCACTGCAGTTTTGAGACCTTGCACTCTTCTGCCTGCTTCCAGGACGCTTAACAAAAAGGTGACGGTGATTACAGTCAGTTAATAGGCATGCACACAGGACAAGAAAGACATGGGTGCCTTCACTCCAGAGCAACTGTGCCAACAGACACTCTTGGGAATTTGAAGAGGTTCTCTGGCACCAAAGCTGACAGGATGTAGACAAAATTACATTTCAGTCATCTGCGCAGCTGTGACTCTTTATATGTTAACGGCGGCTTGGAGCTCATTCAGAAATCAGTCTCTGTCACATAGCTGGAAAAAACCCTCTACATGCAAAACTTTCATTTAAAATAACCAAGGCATTTGGGAATGAAAATGCGGATTTGCACATACTTTTCAGAGACATCACCAGTTTCCCCTCCCCATCTGTTACCTCTCTCCTGTTAGCTCCCACACATCCATGTTTGCCCAGGCACACACTGTATGCATTCAGAGTGATGCACAGACTTTACACAAACCTACATGTACATATACAGACAAAGATGTACACACAAACTGTAAAGATGTCTTCCTAACACTGTATGCATTTGCAAATCTCATCTAGTCTGCTTAGAGGAAGTGAGCAAACCTAGCAAGTCTACTTGTGGTGTCCATCCCCCACTTTCCAAATTAGAATAAAATGTGAGAAAAATATGTGAATGTGTGAGGAGAGTGTGTCTGCTGAGTTGTCTACCCTGGGGACCTTGGAAGGAGCATAGTTATATGCTTGTTACACACTAAATAAAGTACTAATTAGAATGTATTTGAAGAGCAGAAAGAGACAGCAAAAGAAGCACACGTCCTGCAGCATCGGATGTTCTGGACAGGAGCCTGTAAGATAAGCTTGCTGCTGCCCAGTGAGACAGAAACATATATAATGTATAAGTGATTTTACTGTTTATTGTTTTTTTCCAATCTTGTTATGGATAAAATCTTAAACAGGATCTTACATGAAAATTAAACATTATAAAGATATGACATATTAAAAGAGTTTGACAGTAGTTTGTAGAATGTGTTTTCTGCTCTGTAACAAAGCAAAATTGTCTTTTTTCAGTTTAAAAGATTGAAGCAATCTAAAGTTTATTCAAAGCATTCACATTGTTTTACAGAAAGAGCGTTGTTCCTTTCACAGCAAGGAGAGCACATGGTTATGTAAGCCAGTAATTTACTTCAAGCCTGAAAAAAGTAGGACACCCTTCTTTTACACTAACTGATTAATGAGTTATTAATACATCTGCCGTTTACGACTTCTCTGGCAACATTAAAATTCATGAGCCAACTCTGCGATCTGGGACTCAGGTGATCTCAGGTAGTGTTCACAGAACAGGATTGTCAGTGGGTCACCTCTTCTCTTGTCACTGCCAGATTCAAAGGTATGAGCAGTTTGTCTCTGTAACTGAGAGGTTACACATGCAAAGTTCTTCAGTTGGACAAACAGCAGGATTGGCAAACGGAAAAAAGAAAGCCAAGCATGCCTTTTCCTGCTAATTTGCACAACAATCAGCTTCAGTTCTGTGGAGGAAGAAGAAAATTAAAGCGGTTTACAAATTTACAACTGCGTTACAACGGCTTACTTTCACTTTTATTACACAAAAGAGCAAGAGCATGATGGTTAATTGCACCCAGGCCAGAAACAACTATCCACTGCTGCTAAAACATCATCAGCTCTTTTTGCAAGCATCTGCAAAGACAACATGCTTACTTCCATTATACCTGATACATGTGTGAATGCTGACCCCCAACCAGACAGCCAGAGCCTGATCTGCAGGCAACAGAAGCAATGGTTAGCAGTCAGGCTCGCAGCATTGTAGCCTCTAATTCTACCTGTACCTGTTTCTACAGTATGATTGCTGTGGCCATAACATTATTCTGTGCAGTGCTGTAAAGTGAAATGTCTTCACAAACTTTGCTGTCAGCTTTGTGTTAAGACTTAAACAATAAAATATATTGTGTGTGTCCTCATTCGAACAGAGATTTGTACCAGTGTGTAGCATAAAGTTCATATTATCAAATAGCAATTATGTGACAGTGCATCACAAGCCATGTTGCAGATCAATGCAAAAGTCATGTGATGAGTATCTTCGAATGCTACCTTGTATTGTCTTCAAGGGGTTGCCACAGCAGATTCACCCACATTGGCTATTTGGCAGGAGGTTTTTTTTTAAGTCAGATGCCCTTCCTGATGCAACCCTCCAAGGTAAGAGGGGCTTGTGTCCCCACCTGGAATCAAACCAGGGACCTGTTGCTTGAGTATTGTAACAAATTACTTTCTACAGGAAGTAAAAAGAAAGCACCCTTGGCAGCTTAGTTCTATTTGGATTGGGTCTAATTTGACACAGATTTTAGCCTGATGCCCTTCCTGATGCAACTAAATCAAAATTAATTTTTGATAAGGCCTTTATAGGTTCAGTGGCTTTAGCTCAATAAACCAGTCAAAGTTCTAGCATGAAACATTTTAGCATTTAAATATCTAAAAAGAAACTGGACTAATGTTATACATTTTGTCAAACACTTACCTAAAATGTTGCCAACATTGACCAAAGCCTGAGGAATTTGTTATTTTAATCAATGTAATGTTGTGTTTCAATTTCGTTGGATGTCAAAAAGTGTCATATCCCCTTTTTCATGCCAACCACTAAGCTGTTATACAGCAACAGCATTACAACAGCACGTTCAAAGTTAATGGAAGTATGAATATTTTGACCACCGATAGCAGCTCTAGGCTCCATTGTGACTAATGTCAGCACAGCACAAGTTAAGCTAGCACAACTTTAAAGCTTTGTAAGTTATATAAATTTTGATGTAGAATGGAAGGTTAGCAACAGGTCTTCCCTGAATAAATGTTGCTTTTTTGGGTTCCTTCGATTACAAAGCAACAATGTTTTACAAGGAGGGCTGTTAAAGGGCATTGAAAAGTTGTTAAAGCTTGCAACAAAGTCACCGAGCTGGCGACAATGAGCGGGAGTGAAGGGTGAGCTTTACTGCAGTTAGTAGTTCAGACGGTAGCTACAGGTCTATATATTTTTAAAAAATGAATATCAGAAATGAATAGCTTGAAAAAAAAGCCCACAAATACTCACACAACAAATATTTGGGTACAGGCCCAGTTAGCAATCAGTGGTGCATTCGTTACCTGTGAATGACAGGACATATATGAATATATGTGAAGCAACACAAATAAAACTCATTTGTGTGGTTTCTGACCAACACTGCACAGACTTTGGGACATTAGAGGTTCAGAGAAGTCGACATCTCCAATCAGTCCACCCTGCTTCATGATGTCCTCAAACTATGCCTTTTATAAAATATTTTTTTCACTTAGAGAGCCTCTTGCAGCTTAAATTATGTACTGTGCATTTAATACAATACAAAAAATACAATAATCTCACTGCTCTGAAATCATTATACAGAATTTTGGACAAAGCTGCAAAGTTAGATGATTAAGTCAGCCCTGAAAGAAGCTTTTTGGCATCATTGCCATTTATTTCTGCCCATATACACTCATTAGGCTGGTGGTTGTGTTCATATGTCAGCTGCCGAGACAATGAGGATTGACTGCATGACTAACTATCAAAGTGAAGCCATGTAATGAGTTAGCCAGCCAGTTAGACTCTAAGGGGTTCTTAATTCACCCTGACATCCCATCAAAAGTTAACTGTGCTCAAACTTCATAGACTGCCCTCTACAACCCCAGGGCTCCATCAGCTATGGCTGGTTGGGACTGTGTCAAGCAGACGCAGATGCACTCAGCTTTGAACATTTCTTAGGTGCAGAGAGTGAGGGAGGATATAAAGAGATTCAGAAATATGGAGTGAGAGACGGTGAAAAAAGTTGGATGGAGACAAAGTGAGAATCAGAAAGACGGACACAATGAGTCAGTGAGATAGAGCTGGAAAGAAAAAGACAGAACAAAATGACCCACTTTGCAGCTCAAACACATATGAGCTAAATATAACTGCTTTTCACTTTGGCTTGCTGTGATGCAGCTTTATGCCTGTATTCCAGGCATAAAGCTGTTAACGTGCTGTGCTTCAATGGCAGACAGAAAATGGTGACAAAAATAGAAGGTCCTAATTTAGAGCTGAGTAAAATCTATTAATATTTAATGAGACACAAACTTCCTTCAACAACAAACTAGTGTAGCCTAAGAGGAAAGTTTTTGATTTCACTAGGTCTCATCAGTTAGTCAGTACTCTATACAGGACATTTTTTTAACCTTTCACTTTTTTCTTTGAAGCAATTTAAGGTACCTATCCTAATATTGCAATCACAGAAACTACAGACTGAATGCATTTCCATACCAACTATTAGAATACATAAAATCAAAATCTAGTTTTTGTTTCCGCATTTAAAGTGCTTACAGTGCAAAGTCATGATAAGCCCAAAGTTTGTCATGTCAGCCCTGATACAGCAAACAACAGCATTCATATAAAAGAGACTGAAAAAATGTTTACAGTTTTAAGTGTAAGGGGGGACTAATTAAGCAGACTGGGTATCAGGAATGATGTGATATATATGTTAAAAAAAAAAAAATCCCCTCTCGCCCCCTACAGGCGGTCTATCCTTCAAGCTCGGGTCCTCTACCAGAGGCCTGGGAGCTTGAGGGTCCTGCGCAGTATTGTATCTTAGCTGTTCCTAGGACTGTGCTCTTCTGGACAGAGATCTCGGATATTGTACCTGGGATCTGCTGGAGCCACTCACCTAGCTTGGGAATCACTGCACCTAGTGCTCCGATTACCACTGGAACCACTGTTACCTTCACCCCCCACACCTTCTCGAGCTCTTCTCTGAGCCCTTGGTACTTCTCTAGCTTCTCGTGTTCCTTCTTCCTGATGTTGCTGTCATTCGGTATCGCTACATCTATCACTACGGCCATCTTCTTCCACTTGCCTACCACCACCATGTCTGGTTGGTTAGTCACCACCATTTTGTCCGTCTGTATCTGGAAGTCCCACAGGATCTTAGCTCGGCCATTCTCCACCACCCTAGGGGGCGTCTCCCATTTTGACCTTGGGACTTCCAGGCTATACTCGGCACAGATGTTTCTGTATGGTAAGC
>VUQH01041626.1:32575-43913 GCA_015106775.1 Etroplus canarensis | reverse complement strand
CCTACCTTTCCTTCTCTCTCTCTGCCTCCTAACACGCTTTCCCCCTCTCCCCCTCCTTGATCTTTGGCCAACAGTAGCATAGTTTCCACCAGCACCCTGTTGGCTAACGGCACCGGAGGCGGTCATTGTTAACCCGGGCTGTGACCGATCCGGTATGGAAGTCGTGTTATGAATCCACATATTTGATTTGGCAAAGGTTTTACGCCGGATGCCCTTCCTGACGCAACCCTCACCATTTACCCGGGCTTGGGACCGGCACTAGGACTACACTGGCTTTTGGGCCCCTGTGGCTGGTTTAAACCACTGAAACCAACAAAAACTAATGACAGACAAATGGTGAGGGCAGCCAAGTAAAAACCCCAAAACAGTCCATAACATCATGAAATGTCACAGTCCACCATTCAAAGGAAACTGAGCAAAAGCATCAATATATATAGAGGCCATACTGGAAGATGAAAACCACTCATCAGTAGTAAAAATCAAAAAGCCAGACTGGAATTTGTAAAACTGTGCAGAGACAGTTCAGGAACAAAGTTTATGGACTGATGAGACAATGTGATGGGAAGGCTAAAGTAGGGAGAACAAAGGAATCTGCTCATAATCCTAAACATCCAAGCTCATATGTATGGTGTAGAGTGTGTCATGGCTTGGGCTTGCATGCATGCTTCTGGAACATGCACAATCATTTTTATTCAAGATGACAGCAGGAAGGAATGCAGAAGTCTACAGAAGCATATTGTCTGCCAATGTAAAGATAAATGCATCCAAACTTTAATTCAGCAAGATAATGATCCAAAACACACTGCCATTTCAACAAAGACTTCTTTGGATTAGCCAAGTCAGTCATCAGATCTTAAACCAACTGAACTTCTTTCACATCCCGAAGAGAAAACTGAAGGGAGAAAATGCCATAAAACAACAACTAAAAGAAGCTGCATAAAAGCCTGGAAAGGCACAATCGATGAAGAAACAAGAAATCTGGACACTCATGTAAGAAAAGAAAACCAAATATTAGTATTTTTTTACTTTAACTTAGTGTGAATGTTAGAATTTTTCAGCTAACTTGAAAAACAGGGTGGTTTGATACAAAATGTGTTCTGTTCTATGTTGTTTAACATATCTAGATGTAAATACCAGGAAATAAAAGCTGAAACCCTGATCTCTCTGTTGATATTCATGTTTTGATCTCACATACAAATGTCTTCATTGCATAGCAAAAACAAACTAAGTTCCAATACTTTTGGAGGGGACTGTATAATATTGCCTCGTTAGATGCAGTTTTGGTAGTCTTATCATACCAACACATAATGACTGATGTGAGTCTAAGAGACATGAAGCAAATCTGTATGCTTCTGGTCTGGACTTTCTCTTTTAGTCAAATGGACAGAGCACACAGCTCTCTTATTGAATTAGTCAAATGAAGTCAGTGTGACATCATGGGGCAGGTGACTGTTGAAGGAGAAAAAAGCCCAAAGTCCTACATGACGACAGGCACACAAAGCATCTGTTTGAAACATCACCCTCGGTAAGTATGTTCCTGTTCTAATCTGCTGTTAGTGAGACTTTTAAGTGTTTTTATGTCAGCGTAACTGCTTAGATTATATTCAAAACTGTGAAGGGAAATATCATAAGGAATACTTTGTATTCAGTAACATAGTAAACACTACAGTAAAAAGTCAGGAGAAAAACTTAAGTAACTGTCCCTTAGGATTTAAGAACAGAAGCATTATCATTCAGTGTGTGAAAAATGTGTCATGTCTGCATTATTATTATTATACATTTAATATAAATTTATTATGATATAATTACACATCTGTGGTATGAGTACATTAAAATATATTATTCAAGTTCAAGAAATAACTTATTAGCTGGTACATTGCTTAAATCCACCATGCCACCTTAAAATAGAAGCACATCTATCTTTTTTATGACCTGCCTTACAGAAAGCTATGGAAATTTTACTGTCAAACTAGATAATGCAACTGACTATCATCCTTTTGTACTGACCATCTGAATTTGAATTTGAGTCCCTTCATTTGAGAGTGAAAACTCCAATGGACTTTGTTTTTTTCTGGAAAAAACAAAGCCTATCCAGAGGCTGGACCAATAGTTTTGGTACTCTAAGTCACAAGTCTTTCATAAATTGTGTGTTGACTATTAAAAGCATGACAGGCACAAGAATGGGAAATGAAGGAGGGGTTTTCACAAGCCAATGTCACAGATGCCTTCCCCTGACGCCATTATAACACATCCATCCCAAAATAACACTTTAGACATAGTAAAGCCCCACATCAACTTGTTTGATAGTTCAGTCACATCACAGATAACCAGAGCTGCACAAATAATGAGCACTAATGTATTACATCGTAGATTACAATCAGATAATCTCAGCACTGACAGTGTCATTTAATTAAACTATTTCAGATGACTATCAACTGACATCATTTTAGCTAACTAAACATATTCGCATATTTTACCCAGATGTATTTTAGCAATGTTTTTTTGCACTACACTTCACTTCTCGACATATAACTGGTTTTACAGTTGATTTATAACCCCAATTCCAAAAAAGGTGGAGACGCTGCAAAAAATACCAATAAAACCAAAATGAATTATAAGCAAAAATCCTAAACCGATTTTTTTTCACAAAAAAAAAGAAAAGATATCTAATGTTTAAAGTGAGATATTATTTCATTAAAAATACTAGCTCATTTTTAATTTGATGAAAGCAAAATGTCTTAAAAAAAGCTGGGACAGGGCCATATTTTAATTTTCTTCTTTTCTTATTTCTTCTTTTAACAACCGTTTAGAAGTCTTTGGGAGATGAATGCTGTCCCATTCTTGTCTGATATAGGATTTCAGTTGTTCAACCGTCCTGGGTCTTTGTCATATTTTGCATTTCATGATGCACCAAATGTTTCAACTGGTGAAAGGTCTGGACTGCAGGCAGGCCAGTCCAGCACCTGGACTGTTCTACTACAAAGCCAAGCTGTTGTAATTGCTGCAGTGCATGGTTTAGCCTTGTCTTGCTGAAATACGCAAGACCTTTCCTGAAAAAGCCATTGTCTAGAAGGGAGCATATATTGCTTTAAAACCTGTATATATCTTTCAGCATTGATGGTGCCTATCCAGATGTTCAAGTTGCCAGCACCATAGGCACTAACACACCCCATTCCATCCTAGATGTAGGCTTTTGAACTGAACGCTGATAACAAACTGGATAGTCCATCTCCTCTTTAGGGCTGAGGATGTGATGCCCACGTTGTCCGAAAAGAATTTCAAATTTTGATTCTTCGGACCAGAGAACAATTTTACACTTTGCCTTAGTCCATTTTAAAATGAGCTTTGACCCAGAGAAGATGGCCGTATTTTACATGTGGCTTCTTCTTTGCATTGTTTTAACCTGGATATGTAAATTGCATGGCCAACTTTGTTCATAGATGATTTCTGGAAGTGTTCCTGAGCCCACATACAGTACTGATTTCCATGACAGAATAATTCCTGATTGCAATGCAGTGCCGCCTGAGGGCCCAGCGATCACAGCACCAAATACTGGTTTTTAGCTGTGTCCCTTAAGTTCAGCGATGTCTTCAGATTCTCTGAATCTTATCGATATTATGTACTGTAGATGATGGAATATTCAAAGTTTTTGTAATTTTACTTTGAGAAACATTATTCTGAAATTGCTTCACAATTTGTAAGCACAGTTTCTGGAAGACTGCTAAACATCTGCCCAACTTTACTTCTGCAACTATGCCTCTCTAAGGGGCTCTTTTTATACCCCATCACATTACTGACCTGTTGCCAGTTAACTTAATTAGCTACAGTATTTTTCTCAGTCCACTTATTTTTCCAGCCTTTTGTTGTCCTTGTCCCAGCTTTTTTTGAGACATTTTGCTTTCATCAAATTAAAGATGAGCTAGAATTTTTAATGAAATAGTAAAAATCTTACTTTCATTATTTGATATGTTTTATATGTTATGAGATTTGCAAATCATGTTGTGTTTTTATTTATATTTTACACAGTGTTCCAACCTTTTTGGAACTGGTTGTAAATCAATTATATGCTTTTATATTCAAGTTGAATTTAAATTATTAATTGTTTTACATACCCTGTGCAAAGCTAGCTAAACATTTATTCTTTAAACATGGGCCTAGGTTCAAAGACAGCAGTCTCATCTTTGTCATATTTGTTGGGCATACATTAGGTGAAGAGGTTCACTCAGTTTTCTTGCTCACCTTTTACCTGGCAAAATCATTATTATTGCTATTATCAAGACAATTTAGGGGGGGATTTTCTCATGTGGTAGTTCATAATTTGTCTTTGAAATGCAGATTAAACCCTTATTTATAAAACTACAGGTACATCTCTTAGAATATCATGAAAACGTTCAATATTTTTTGTCACTCATTTCAGAAAGTGAAACCTATATATTATATAGATTAATTACACAGAGTGAAATATTTCAAGCCTTTATTTCTTGAAATTTTGATGATTATGGCTTACAGATAATGAAAACCCGAAATTCAGTGTCTCAGAAAATTAGAATATTACATAAGATCAATAAAAAAGGATATTTTAAACAGAAGTGTCAGGCTTCTGAAAAGTATGTTCATTTCTATGCACTCAATACTTGGTTGGGCCTCCTTTTGCACGAATTACTGCATCTATGCGGTATGGCATGGAGGCAATCAGCCTGTGGCACTGCTCAGGTGTAATAGAAGCCCGGGTTGCTTTGATAGCAGTTTTCTGAGACACTGAATTTTGGGTTTTCATTATCTGGAAACCATAATCATCAAAATTTCAAGAAATAAAGGCTTGAAATATTTCATTCTATTTGTAATTAATCTATATAATATATGGGTTTCACTTTCAGAAATGAGTGACAAAAAAATTGAACTTTTCCATGATATTCTAATTTTTTTAGATGTACCTGTATGTGATGCAACAATACTTTGTATTACCTTTGCATTCAGTTTGCTTGTAAGATAAGAATACCCGTCCCACATGCCTCTAAAGCCTGTTAAGCCATTTTCCCCTATGTAGTAATCTACCTTACACCATCCATCATGTCTGTGGTAAACTCTCTTCTCACCAAACCCGGGACAATCAGTTCCAGCTGACCTTTCTATAAACCCCATCACCAAAACAACCATAAACATTCACAGACAGGCACGTACAGCACAAACATGCCTTGTCTCAAAAGCAGTAATTGACAGTGCATGATGCCTCACAAAAGGCACGTTTGTCCAAAATGAGCTCCTACACTCACAAATCATACAAAACATTGTTTATATGTAATTTAAAGCTTATTTATGTAGTGATTTAAGGTTTATATATTTGCTAGATGATAACAGATTTACTCAGACTGCTTTGTCTGACCTTGGCACCTGACAGCTGACCTCTTATCTAACTTGTCTTGTTTCCTTTTTAGCCTCCTGACTCACTGGCAGCAGTCAGGCCCACTTTAATTATAGCCGCCACAGCATTCCTTTCTGACAGAATAGAAAGAGATAGACAGAGAGGCCTTGCGAGGGCAAGTGTGAGCAGTATAGAAGAATATTCAAAAATAGAAAAAGTGTTAAGATAGAAACTGACAGTAATGCCTGGTGTGTGATTTAATTTCATTGTGATGGGGAGGAAAGCCATCCAGGTTACGTAATCGTGATGCACTTTTAAATCCACTGTCTTGAGATATTCCTAACTCTCTTTTCCTAATGCTGAGACAGAACAATAGAGATGGGACAGAAGCTGGAGAGACTGTCAGAAAAAGACGAAGAGTCACTTGATAATTCTGATTGTTCAGAGCTAACTGGAGACACACAGCAGACGGAGATCGCAGACCAGGATGAGAGCAAACATCAGGATGATGACAGTTTTGCAACCCCGCAGGGTATTGGTGAGATTAGCAGGATCAGTGTCAGCAGCCTTGCCACTGGGAACACAGGGGAGCTCACAGTCACGTCTGCATGTACAGGCCCCCAAAGTGGGCAGCCAATCAGGCCTCTAGGTCAGCAGGGGCACCCTCTGAACACCGGGACAGAGTGGGTGGGTAGAGACAGGGATAGTGTCAACTGGACTATAGAGAAGTCAAAAACTGTCCTGAGAACTAAGGAGACAAGACAAACGTCAAACAGAAAGCAAGGCTCTGAGAATAAGGCTGTGGTCTGTACTGGGACTACAGCTATGGAGGAGCAGAGAAATCAGAAGAAATCAGAAGCTGATATGTATCCTGATACTCAAACAAGAGCTGTACCAACTTCATGCAACCACACTAATGATGAAGATTTTGTGGTTCTGGAAAAAGATGAGACTTGGATGACATCAGAAGTGGAAAGTAAAGTTGTTTTGAGCCACAGGATAAGAACAGAAAAGCCGGAGTCATCAAATAAAAGAGGAATTAAGGAAGACACTTCTGACACCTACAATGATGATAGCCTTGCACAATCTTCCAAGAATACCCCTCAAGAAAAACCTAATGAAAAGAAAAGCAGAAGAAACTCTGACATAGTTTTAGTCACAACTGACGCGCATGCTAGGAGTTCACCCACAGCCTGTTTTGAGAGGGAAATGCGTCAACGTTTGGCTGAAGTGACAGGCAGCAGGTGTCAGCTAAAAGGAGTCAGTCAAGTTGGAGCTGACTACAGTGAGACAACTGGTAGAGGAATAGCAGAAGGAGGTCAAAACTTAAATGACCACACCAAGGAGAAAGCTTCTACTCACATCCAGCATGAGCATCTGTCAACACAAAACAAATGTGAAAATCAGGACAAGGAAAGCCACAGCTCAGGGTTTATTGCACAACGACAAGTGGATCAGTCCTATCAGAACAAGTTTGCTGGAGCTGTATATAAGAGAGCTAAAGCAGGGGTTATGGGGAGTCTTTGTTCACGTACCAAGAAAGATGACGGCCAAACATTTGGCAATGCTGCCAACTCTGTGCAAGACAATCCCTCATTTACAGTGGAAGAATGTGATTTGATCCCTTGTCCTCCTCTGCCAGAGAATGAAGGCTGTGATGGAAAGATACAGGTCGCAAGCCTAAAGAAGGAGAGTGAGCTTGTTTGCTTTTCTGCTGTTATCACTCCTCCACCTATAACTCATATGATGCCCAAGAGAGACAAAACAATGGCAACACAGCTCGACACAAGTATGGTCAACTCACCAATGGCACCAGATGCCACATCCAACAAAGATGAGTCTATGGCAAAAGAAAAGCCCAAAGTCAAAGGTCCACCGCCACCTGTCCCCAAAAAACCCAAAAACCCATTCATAAAGCTTAAAACTGCACAATTAATGTCTACAGACATACAAAGAAGAGGCAAAGATTGTCTGCGCTCAGAGGAGAGAGTCAAAAGGAGACACACTTTTCATTTTAACAAAGACCTTCCATGTGGCACTCCCACTAATCAGGACATGTGCTTACTGTGGGATGAAAGGGGCCCATATACTGTGCCAACTAACATTCGTCGACTGTCAGCTGACCTTAGCCCTTGGGACCATCTTTCACTGAGGCACATGGATGACCGGTATGGAGATATGATCGACTTTGATTACTGTGTGCGTATGGCAAATCTGTTTCCAGAGGAAGAGACACAAAACTTGGACATGTTACAAAGAAGAGTGTTCCTGGAGAGACGATCCAGATGTAAATGGTCACCTCCACCTGCCACAAAAAAGCCCTCAAATCCATTTACCGCCACTGAGATGCTTCACAAACCAGAGGTCACAGCCAAGAATGAAATCCAAAGACCAAACCCTGCCTGTTCAGGGAAAAGAGAAATGCACCCAGAGGTCCTACCTGAAAGAGTCCACACACAGGTCAGAAATGACAGCCACTTCAACTATGCTGATCATAAAGACATAACCGATTACAATAGTGAGAGAGGTGCAGGGAATGAGAATGACGTTGGTTCCTACAAGCCTGTGGCGAAAATTATCAAAGAAACAAACCAAATGCAGAGACAACAGGGCTGGGTCAAACCTGAAGGAGCCAAACCTCAGGTTCGTGTGACAGAACAGAGTCCAAGTGTGAAAGTATCCCAAATGAAGAACGCCTTTGATGTCCCAAAGAAATCCAAAGAAAGACCAGCAGAAGTGACACAGTCTCCAAAGAAAGGTAAGATCAAACCATTTATGTTAGGTTTCATTATGGCATAGATACAGCACCTTGTCATGTGAAAAACTCTTTAGTTGCATAAGTAATTATGTTGAGCTTCAGTTAAAATAGTTATCTGCTGGTGTATGAAATATATGCACCAATTAAGGTCAAGGTTGTCCATATAGTGACCAGCTGATTAAGACTGATGAGACCTTCTGAAACTGTTCCTGAATGGTAGTTATGGGTGAAAAATGATTTTAAGCAGCACTACTTGATATTTTTAAAGTGATAATGGATCAGCTAAAGTGTATTTTGTCATGACAAACCCACAGAGGATTTACAGCACTTCCCTCCAATTCTAAGAAGCAGTTTTAGCATCTCAAGCAGTTTGTTTTCATTTAATGTTCACCCAAAAGTCAGCAACAAGCTGGGGACCTTCGTGAAGCCAGACATATCTTTTAGGAATTAGTAGATAGCACAACAAACTTTCAATTCTACAGCTCCACCAGCAACGAAACAACAAGAGCAAGGTAATTTACAGCAGTCATGAACCGGATACTCTAATTTGCCCTGAGGTGCTAATGTGACTATTAATGTATTAGTCTACCTTTTGATCTCAGTGACAGTCCTGGAAGCTGTCCATGGCTTTTTCCACTTTCTGCTGATACATACTGGGACAGGCTCCAAACCCTTTGCCCTCATGGAAACAAGATGGGAAAGAAAAGGCAACTACACCATTATCATGCAATCACACTTAATTAAATGAATGAGAGATCAGTTTGATCTTTATGAAGAGACAATCATGTGAATAAAAGCCCTGAAAAAGAGACACTATTATCTTGTCTATTGCAAAGGTCAATAACTAACACAAACACGAATCATAATTACTGAATCATGTTTGTTTTTCTTGTTTAGTGAATTGTAACAAATATACAACCCCAATTCCAAAAAGGTTGGCATGCTGTGTAAAATATAAATAAAACACAATGCAATGCTATGGAAATCTCATAAACCATTTTTTATTCACAAAAGGACATAGAAAACCTATCAAATTTTGAAAGTGAGACATTTTACTGTTTCATGAAAAAAACTAGCTCATCTTGAATCTGATGACAGCAACACGTCTTAAAACTGTTGGGACAAAGGCAACAAAAGTATTGAAAAGCATGTGGTACTAAAAAGAAACAGCTGGAGGAACATGTTGCAACAAATTAAGTTGACTGGCAACAGGCCAATAATGTGACTGGGTATAAAAAGAACACCTTACAGAGGCAGAATCTCCCAGAAGTAAAAATGGGCAGAGGTTTAGCAGTCTGCGAGAAACTTCAACTATAAATTGTGGAACAATTTCAGAATAACTTTCCTCAAAGTAAAATTGCAAAGACATTGAATATTTCATCATCTACAATACACAAAAATGTACCCTTCGGCTGCTCCCCACAACGGCTTAATCCACATTGGTAATTTGGCAGAGGTTTTACACTGGATGCCCTTCCTGACACAACCCTTCATGGTGAGAGGGGCTTGTGTCCCCACCTGGAATCAAACCAGGGACCTTTCACTCATAAGGTGAATGCACAAACCACTATGCTACCAGGGACATTACTGTCTACAATACATAATATCCTCAAAAAAATTCAGAGAATCTGGAGACATCTATGGCAAGAAGGACACAGGGGCAAACCAATACAGAATGCTGGTGGTCTTTGGGCCTTCAGGCAGCACGGCACTGTGAACAGGTACAATTCTGTAATGGAAATCACTGTGTGCATTCAGGAACATTTCCAGAAATTATTGTCTCTGAAGACAGATTGCCATCCCATCCACAAATAAAGTTAAAGCTATATCATGAAAAGAAGAAGCCATATGTGAACATGATCCAAAAACGCCGCAGTCATCTCTGAGCCAAACCTCATTTAAATGGACTAAGACAAGGGCATTAGTGCCTATGGTGCTGGCAACTTGCACATCTGGAAAGGCACCATCAATGCTGAAAGATATATACAGCTTTTAGAGCAACATATGCTCCCCTCTAGACAATGTCTTTTTCAGGGAAGGCCTTGCGTATTTCAGCAAGACAATGCTAAACCATGCACTGCAGCAATTACAACAGCACGTTTTTGTAGCAGAAGAGTCCAGGTGCTGGACTGGCCTGCCTGCAGTCCAGACCTTTCACCAGTTGAAACAGTTAATGCATTATGAAATGCAAAATATGACAAAGACGACCCCGGACTGTTGAACAAATGAAATCCTATTTCAGACAAGAATGTGACACCTGTCCTCTCCCAGTGGTCCAGCGGCTGTTCTCCTCTGTTCCAAAATGTTTGCAGATTGTTATTAAAAGAAAAAGGGATGCTACACAGCAGTAAGGATGAACTTGTCCCAACTGTTTTGAGACATTTTGCTGCCATCAAATTCAAGATGAACTAGTATTTTTCATGAAATAGTAAAATGTCCCACTTTAAACATTTGATATCTTTTCTGTTCTTTCATCAATAAAATGTTTTTGTTGTTTTTTTACATTTGCAAATCACTGTATTCTGTTTTTGTACTTGGGGTTGTATAATTGCCAGACTGCACACAAATAATATTAAAATCCTGGCCCTTTACTCAGCTGGTGAAGTGAAACTGCTTCTACTCAAGCACTGAAAACATGTTCAGTGACAGCACAGTGCTGAAAAAGCCAGATGCTGATTCCCCTTATTAAACTCGGCTCTGGGCGCGTCTTTCTTTTTATTTGGTGCTTTCGACAAGACGGTGGGTGGGATGACACTTAATGGGACAGAGGTTATGAAAGCCACATTTCTGCACAGCTGCACGACATGAGCAGATTTGCAATATCTCTGCAGAAACGTGAGAGCACAGCAAGACACCCAGCTTTCCAGCAGACCCCCCTCTCCATTCAGAGCGCTGGGAAACCAAATCTGACTTTTCTTTTGCGCATGTGCCGTCACCAGTCGTCAGCGTAACCTATTGAATTTAATAACGGGATGAGAATAGACTATTACTAGTCTTCCGCAGGTAGGAATCGGACGGGAGATGCTCTGTTTGTCCTCTGGCATTCTGAAACACCACGAGATTTAAAAAAAACTGCCTCCGGCTACGTATCTGCAGTGAAGAAGGGGAAATAAAAGCATCACGGCGGGTCTTTTTTTGTGGAGTCCAGGGATACTAGCAACGTCCTGCAGGATAAGGGCGCGCCTAAACTACCAGATTCATGTGTTGTGATTGATTCC